>VWZF01005820.1:370-209487 GCA_013396755.1 Sclerurus mexicanus
AGCAGCAGAAAACCTGGCGCCATAGTGTAGGAACAGGTGTGTTCTCTTCCTCACGGTAGCTTTCGCGGTGCCCACGACTCCCAAGGTGAACAGTTGAGTTAGGGAGGGGAAAAACACGATTCTGCCTCTCCAGTGATGCCAAAACGTGTCCCTGTCCTCGCTCACTCTGCCGAGAGAGTGCCCCTCTTGAGCCTGCGCAGTAAGAGGAAACCTGGCCACATCCCCCACCCTGAGCTGTCCTCCCTCCTCCTCCTGGTCTGGAGAGCAAGACCAGAACAAAAGGCTCTGACTGGGATGTTAATATCAGGCTATGCATATTCATCACGTCCTTTGTTAACTGTCTTTGCAGAACTCAGCCTGCTGTAGCCTCCAAGCTTTTTGGAAGGAATTCCAAGAGATTGTTGAAACTATAACACTGTTTCATACAGGAGAAGTATGGTGGGGCTCTGGAAGACATCTGACTGACTTTGGATGAAATATTTTTCCCTAAAAAAAACAAAAAGAGAGAAGGCAAACAACTCCATGTAGTCTGGAATGCCTCTCAACTGTACTTCTAAGGATTCCCTTGAAAAATTATAGAAAAGAAGTTAGAGTGTTATATAAGTCAATATTAGCTTATTGAGAGCATAAAGAGATTCTTTCTTATGATATTGTTGTCTCTGTTCAGACTGCAGAATAGTCCAAGTGGCAGCATAGCATGACACATTAGAAATTTTTCCAAAATTTCAATGTTAGTCACCAGTCAGGTGATTGTTTTAATGTGCTGATATCTCAGAGGCAGTATCATAAAGTATTCCTTGAGTATGAAATGAGGCAAGCTGTACAAATCCATGAAGAATCGTTATATGAAGGTGATCTGTTAGACTATTAGACTTCATTCCAGATTGACAAGTAGATTATTGCTTCCAGTCAGTTGGGACATTGCTTTTAAATGCGTATCCAGTTGTAACTTCTTGTGATGTTATGGTAGTAAGAAAGTATTGTGTCAAATGGTGTAGAATTTAGATTGCAAATCATGTTTTACTTTTGTGTTCCTCTACAGATAGTAACTTCATCCTTGCAAATGCTCAGGTGGCTAAGGGATTCCCCATTGTTTACTGCTCGGATGGCTTCTGTGAGCTTGCTGGATTTGCACGGACTGAAGTCATGCAGAAGAGCTGCAGCTGTAAATTTTTACTTGGTGCTGAAACAAACGAGCAGATGATTCTTCAAATTGAGAAATCATTGGAAGAAAAGATCGAATTCAAAGGAGAAATCATGTTCTATAAGAAGAATGGTAAGTCTTTCCTGTTTTGTTAGTCCTAAGGAATGTAACTTAACATCAATGTCTATAATATATATTATACATTTATATGTAATGATTTTGTGTGCTTAACGTTAGACCTACAAGAATAGATTTAAATAATGACAGTTGGGTACACATTGAGACTACGTTTATATTTGTGCTATTGATTTTATACATTGCAAGTAACAAAGCTTCACAGCAGAAATTCAGGGTCCTAAAGTGCATTGTGAGACACTTTTATCTGCGCTTAAAATGACACTATATTTTCTACTTTTTCTCATATTGAAGTTCTTACCTCTTATTGTTGAAGCTTTAATTAAAATACTCATATTCACCATAAAGTAGACAAGATGTGTAAAATTTTCAGTCCTATCAGTAAAATACTCAGATATTTGAATGGTCCAAGTGACTTCTCAACAGCTGATATATATAAATACAATAATAATGATTTTCAAGAAGTGGATAAGTAAAATTTATGTTTATGTATTGTCACATAAAGAAAATTTTCAGGCATTAAGCAACTCCATAGACTACAATAAATTTCAAGTTGCACCACCAAAGCTTTCACCCCTGTAAGGACAATGTCACAATCAAGATACATGAGCCATTGAAGACAGCTGCCTGTGATGCACACTTACCAGCTTTCATTTATATCAAGCTCCTTCAGTGTACATACTCCATATACTCTTATTGCCATGTTCATGTGATGGTGAAACAGGTGAGATCAAATGTGAGACACTGACAGGATTTCAACCACCCCAGTGTCATAGGAGCGTATGTTAAGACCATATTTTCCTCATAGATTCCACTGTCTTTACTAATGAAACATTTTTCCCTTCAAATATTACTACTATTGTATTAAATACTTTTAAAAGTTATTTTCTAAAAGTAATAACAACATAGTGACAAGAAGATAGTGATGTAGAGTGTTAGAAGGCATCTTCACTTTCACTAACAAAAAAAGAGAAATGTTGCTTAGTTGGCTTGTGTTCATGGCTGCTCTCTTCATAGTATGAAAATTTAAAGTTATTCTGGAAGATCCTGCTAAATGCTTCTTCATCTTGTCTTTTGGGGGATACCTGGGTGTGTGTGAGGGTGTTTGGTTTGGGTGTTTTTTTAGAATATAGAAGAGACTCATGTAGTTCCTTGACATTTTTTTAGGAAGGTTATTCAAAAATAGCTCCAATTTGTAAAACATGCCCGAATATAGGGGGGAAATAGTCTTACTCTGGAAGGATAAGAGCTGCTTTTCTCAGGTTTTGTATAATGATAACTTTGGTGAGAAGAGATTTCAATGTATGTAGATCAAAGAAGTTAACACATTCATTACACTGTCTTTGTCCTGAATGATGTATTGTGATTCCTTTACATCATGAAGGGGTGCTTCAAACCTATAATAGATATGATTAACACAGGCAGAAAGAGATTTCAGGTCAATATGCTTATCAGTGAAATAGCTGAATCACAGATAAGTAGATAAAGAGTTGAGCCTAAAAGAATTCCCACAATCCATTCTACTTCCCTCTCTGTGTATAATTTGACTGGAAACCATTCCAATACATTTTCTGAATAAGAATAAATTTCCCAGACTGCCTATAATACTTTTAATTTTCATGCGTATCTGTACCACTGGGAAACAGAAATGAGTAGATATTAAAATAACATGAGACTGTGCTCATATAAAAGCAAAATTTATCTTAAAAAAATAGCCTTGTTTTTTCAACAGAGCTGCAAAATGCAGGCTCCAAATTTGGTAAATCATCCATTTTAGTTAAATGTTTTATGTTTGGGTTGTTGTGTCTTTTTATCAGAAGAGAAATTAAACTTCTGAAGCTATTAAACTTATTCAACTTTGTCAGAAAAGAGAGGGGAAAAAAAGAAGGTGTCTTTGTTACAGAAAGATTTCTTAAGGATTTTTTAAGACATAAGAACTTTGGGAATAATATCTCCGAAATGACTGTATAGATACATTCCAGCTTACATGATATTGAAAATAATTGTCAGTTGTGCTGGTGCCAGTGTAATGCCAGGAACATACGTCAGTGCGAGACAAGTAACTAGCAATGTCTCATTATCCTATGGTCACATTTCAGTGTCCTGGTAGGACTTCAGGGTGTCAGAGTGGAACTTATGTGGCTGGCTTTGGTCTGCTATTTAGTACAAACTTGCTCTGTGGGCCTAACTACAAGACCAAATGAAATCTTTCAGGGCTAACTTCAGGGATAGAAGTTCAGCTTCAGGGGTAATTCTAAGCTCATGGACTGATGTCCCTCAGAATACTTCTTAAAAGCTTAATAATTAGTATGATGTGATAAGAAAGTACTGCAAGGGAAGTGGATCTGTGAACACAATGGCTTATTTTTGGTTTCTTCTGGATTTGATCTAAAATGTGGATCATATATGTCTCATTTTTTGGGACAGAAATTCAAGCTTACAAAACTGAATATGCATTGATTTCTTAACTGCTACATTTTTCAATATTTTGAGTTTGATTTAAACTTTTTTAATCAATCAGTTTAAAGCTGATTCAGCTTTTACCATTAAATTAGACTGTTAATTCTAAACAATAGTGATTCAAATTCTTACTAGTTTTGGTCTGAATTTACTAAGTTGAATATGGAGCCTTTCACAGTTACTTAACCATCATTTAATAATTTACATCGCATCTCTGCTCAGTAATTGTTAGTTAGATTTGGATCTCAAAAGGATGACCTTAAGTTCTGCTCTGGCCAATCCCTCTGGAATAACTAGAAGTGGACAGGAACTTTTTTCTATATGTGTTCTCCTTTTGATATTTTAATGAATTTTTAGAATAAGATAAAATGTTGCTCATCCTGGACATTTTCTGCCATGTTAGCACAGGGCAGTATTAGAGCTATGGCAGCAGAAACAGCAGATTCAGAGAGAGAGAGATGTCTTTTGAAAATTCAAGTAAAAATGCACTTTTCATCATAGTTTCAGTATTTATTTTGGTTCCTCAATCAGTTTTTTGCTTTTTATTTGACAGAGCTATATTTGTTTCATGAAGACAAACAGAAAAGGAAACTATTAAAAGACCGGGAATTTTATGATTGTTGTCTTCTTTAGAAAGTTTTAAGATTACATCACTTAGGAGTTGATTTTTTAACTTATTTTTTTCTGCTGCTATTTCTACATTTTCTTCAAAACATCTGCAACAAATTAAGTTGTCAATTATGAAAATGGAAATGCAAATTAACCCTTTGGAATTCAAGTGAGTTGTGAGAAAAATGCTCACTCCCTGAACCTCTGTTTTAGAACAATTTAAAAGCAGTTGGACACTATACTGAGAAACTACATTTACACAAACTCTTCTTTTTCTTTCTGCCAGACCACTCTGGAAATTTGTCAATAGCAAGTGCAGGTAGTTAAATGAGGTCCTTGTATTCAAATTGAAGTACAATTAAGTAGCAGTGTAGATTTTTGTCTTCTCTGTTACAGCCTGAGATAATTCTACAGTAAGCCTTATAATCATTAGCTTAGTCCAGTCTAAGCTCTCTATCTTCAGCTGCTGAGAAGGTCATACCTTGAGTCCCTTATGACCCAATCAGACTCATTTTCTATGTCTCAAAATTAAGTTTGTAGTGTTTTAAAAGAGGTCTGTGCTTACAAGAAACCTTTTAATACCTGAAGTAGTCCCACAACCTTCCTTCATTGAAAGGAAATTAGCATCTTTCTGTGCACATGTAAGTTGTGTGAAACACAATGTAATCAGTAATTTCCACTTCAGATTTATGGATGTTTGAAAGACTTCACTGTGGTGTCCATTGTATCTGTGCACCCCAGAAAAAAAGGCTGTTTGCGCAAGATTTTGTGGATTATTAAAAATCCCCACTGTAAGAGGACTGGAGCAAGTGGGTGTTGCTGGGACCATTACTAGTTTCCTTAGGACTTGTCTGCAATCAGAGTTCCTTTACCTGTGATAAATTACAAGGACTCAAGGGACATTTTGTTATCTTCTCTGTGTAAACTGATTTAAACACTTCCTAGAGTATGTCTCAGGCACATGCCTTTTAGTTCTTGGCCCTTAAAGATTTGGTAAGCAAATTGTAACATCAGGAAGATGTGATATATTTGGTTTCTGCATTTATATTTACTTTAAGAGTCAGTAAGGTTAAATCAAGGTATTTTGTCTCTTCTCATCACTGCATGAGCATATGTGTTTTAATAAATCTGTATCCTTATCTGAATGGTCAGGATTATCTCAGTATTGTCTCAGATGGGTGGAATATCAGTAGATAAATGGTGAAAGTCAGAGCCTCTTACTGAGTTACTGGATTCATCAGGCCATAGGCCATTTGAAGTCCAGGTGTAACAGTGTTTTCACTAGAACAGTAATGACAGCCTTAGGCAAATAAAATAAGCCTCAAGCCATGAGACAACATCTATTGCCTCTGCCAAGGCTGCGGTTGATTAATGTAGCTAGAGGATAGCAAAGGCTCCTTGACATCATTTGTGTTTAATGCACTGCTTGTGTTAAGCAAACAGAAAAGCTTTTTTATTAAAATTATGAGTTAAATGTTATTTAAAATTATAGGAGATTTAATTAATTACAAAGAAATTAAAAGAAATTTGGGGTTTTTTCAAGCATGTTTTCTGTACAGGAAGTATTTTTCTTATTGCAGAAATAGTATCTATTCTTTCCTACAAGAAGTTTAAAAACATAGTTTTAATGGTTGTCCAAAAATATCCTATAGCATTTTCAAACAAGGGAGTGTATGGTACCAATTTAACATTAACTGACTCCCTGCCTTAATGGCCTCCTGAAATCAACCCTGTCTTTGGGAAATGTTAAGCCCAACAGTTATAGAAGAGAAATTTATTAGAATTTTCTAAGTGTAAAAAAAATATTTCTATAGAGAAACATGAATTTTCTAATGACATCTACTTACTAATGTAGAGGAAGCCCCTTGACAAGTTGTTTGATAGGATAGTTCATAGCAATGTGGCCTCGCTGCTGCTTCACTGCTTTTCTGCCTTGAAACCTCTGCCTAAAAATAAGAAAGCTAAAAAGCTTTTGTGGCAGGCTTGCTCACACTATCTAAATTATAGTAAGAAATACATGAGGAGGGGAGTAAAAGGAGGAAGCAACACTGAAAATTTAATCTGAAGGTAATATCTGATTGCAATATCTGAACCATAAAAAAAAAAAATTTGTAACTTTATAAAATGAACTTTTCCTTTTTTCCTTTCCATTTTTTCTTCTTTTTTTTTTTTCATTTTTCCTCCATTTTTGCTTCTTCTTTCTCATTTCCCCCTTTCATATAGCTCATTAGGAAGTTTCACTCATTTTGAGGAAGTTTTCCTCTTTGAAAAACAGTACAGAATATAGACAGAATACAGACAAGAAGGCGTGTCCTTATTTTCCTCTGTTTCACAGAAGAGGGAATTTTTGGCTCCTTTTCTCTCCAAACATTTCATTTGTTTGACGTATGGCTTCTGATGAAAGGTAATGTGTAGCCTTGAAGTATCTTGATGTTTTAGAGATGGTCCCAGCTTCTACAGCAGAAGAGGAAGACAGGGCAGACTTCTGCTGCTCCAGAGAGCCCTGACTTAAGTTCTGCAGAGCCTCAGGTGAAGCAGTCAGCAAAAGCCTGAGAGAACACAAAACAAGGGGATGAATTTCAGTTAGATAGGGGAAAAAAAAGGCAGTAAAATCCCGTGTGCAATGAGATCTAAACCATCTCAGATCTTTTCTATAATTTAATGAGACTTCAACAGAATGCTGCTTACTGACAGTGCTGATATTTCGTTCTGATGGCATTCACAGTGACATTGGCTAATAGCCTCTTTCAATAACAACATGATGTATTAAAAGCATAATTCACTGAGAAAAGACTTGTACTCCTAGAACCACACTGATAAGTAAATAAATCTGTATGAAAGTTTCCTGCTATTATTATATTGCTGCAAAGTGATGTCCTTCATTGCTTACAGATGCTTACCAATTAGTGTTTCCCCAGGGGCACCCTGGGCTTCCTACTGCACCTAGTAGGAATGGTTGTTAGTAATTGTGTGTGCCGTTGTCTAGTTTTTAAAAGACATGTCATTATGCTACTTTTTATACATC
The DNA here is from genome assembly GCA_013396755.1 of Sclerurus mexicanus. NCBI lineage: Eukaryota > Metazoa > Chordata > Aves > Passeriformes > Furnariidae > Sclerurus > Sclerurus mexicanus. Next base: position 7,744 of record VWZF01005820.1, read on the forward strand.
TGTTTTTAGAAAGAGATGTAGGTATTTATTTTGCAGTGAGGTGTTTGTACATCAGACCAGCCACTCTTTTCAAATTTTCTCACAATGTTATAGCCACAGTCTCTGCTGATAGGCTACCTTTTATTTTCATGAGCTTTAAATCAAGCTTCAGCTAAAAGCTAAAGAAAAAAAAAGCTGACTTATGTCCCCATGCTTCACCATGAGTTGGGCTGTTCCAAGTACCATTTCTCCTGATGACTACCTTCTGCTGATATTTCCTTATTTTGTCCATGATTCCCAAATCCATGTACTGGACCATGATCCAGGCTAATTGCCACCTCCTGTGCTGACAGTTGTAATGGGTTCTTGCGTTAGTTTTTGGTAAGAGTGGTAGAAGGTTCATGTTAGCATTGTCTATTAAACCCTCTTGCAGATTTGTCTAGGGAATTGCAAAAGCAGTTTGATTTTATAGAGCAGTTAGAACTAGAAGGTTAAAACCTACTGCTTTCCAACTGGTGAAGTTGCTATAATTTGTTTCATTGGGCAGGCTCAGAATTTGTTAACAGCCTGTGCTCACATGGATTCAAGTGGTGAGTTGAGAACATTAATCCCCTCTACCGTGTTATGTAATTGCTCAGCGTGTGTTTCAAAATCCTTCTGTACAAAAACGTGAAGCTGAAGGATGGAATTGTCAGTGCAAGTCCATGACTTGACTTCTTTTTGGATCCCAGTTTTAGCCCCTTCCTTCCAGAAAGGTGCCAGTGGACAGCATGTCAAGGGCAGGTTAAAGTTCTTGAACCGTGGCCTCAACAGAAAATCCTCAAACTTGCTGAAAACTCATGAATAATGTTAGCAGATAAAACTGAAATAATAGACAGGAACTATAGAGACACTGATATTTTCATGAAGCAAAGTATTCTCTGACCTAACCTTGTAAAAAAGGCAGTGGAAAATAAAAGCTAAGTTTCTAAAATGGAGCCTTGCTATGTAAGTGGACGAGTAAACAGCAGAATCCCCTCTTTCTCCATGTCGTGTCTTTTGAAGTCTGTATGAATAAGCATGGGGCTGCAGACAGCACCTCTTCTAGTGCTGGGAGAGCCCCTATTCTGCAGACCCCCAAGCCTTCTGTTTCTAGGGGCTGCCACTGCCAGAGAAACCAGAATCAGGGTAACAAAAGCATTTTGTATGAAGATATTTTTGTTTATATTGTTATCACTTGTTTTTTCAAATTGAAAACCTGACAGTTTTCTTTGTAGGAGTGGTGGTCTGTTTTGGTATTGCTGTGTTTTTGCTTAAAAGAAATTTCATGTCATCTTCAATGATTCTTTTTTAAGACAGTAAAATAATGAGCTTAAAAGCGAAATGATGTCATTTGAAAACATGGCTATGTTTAGTTGTGTTATAACTTCTCTTGATGTCAAAATATCAGACACAATTTCAAAATAATACATTTTTTCATATATATATGAATATACACATAAATATATATATACACATACATGTCTGTGAGAGATCATCATGGATAAAGAAAATTTCTTGCTTTGTTTTAAAAAGTACATCCTTCAGCAGTCTGAGAAATCAAATTTAATGCTGTGATTGTACTTTATTATATATGTTGTCTCTCAAAGTTCAAAAGGAATAATGACCTTAGGTTGTAAACACTGTTTTAACAACAGATTTCAAAAATACAGTAATCAAGAGAGAGCAAATTTGGCTTCTTTGGGGATTGCTCAGCTGAAAGCAATAAAGACTAGACTGCTCAGGAGGGTTTGAGCCTGACTATTTCTGAAACAGTCCATATAAATATATTGAAGAACCTGTATTTTGTTTTGTTTTGTGTTGCTTTTGTTTGGTTTCATTGGGTTATTTTTCATTTTAGCTATAGATACTGTACAATTGCTTATATAAATAGACTGCTTCAATTAATACTTTCCCAGGAGTTAGTTGACAAATGCTGAATGCCTTGTACTATTATAACTGTGACAAAGTAATGACCATTGGAGGTGGAGGACAAGGAAGTTGCAGGCTGATAATATTTATGAGTCTTCCCTGAAGCTTTTTGCATTTAAACAGAATGTATTTCACTGACTTAACTGAGCTTTTAGATAATCCTGTCTATTTTGCTAATTGTTATAATTGCAACCCAGTAAATGTATTACATCAGGGAAGTATTTATCTCTTTAAATGCCATTTTCTCTTCTAATCTGGATGGAGATAGGAAAAGGAAATTAGAGCATATGAAAAGAAAGTAGTATGCATAAGGGTAATGTATGCCACAAGGCATTAGCAGGCACTGCTTAGTTCTCTGCTTTTTCTCAATGAAAATTGAATAGAACTAGAGGATTTTGAAATGGTTTCATTAAGTAGGAAAGATAGTGAAGCTATACAAGGAGAGACAAGAAAGCTGAGTAAACAAAGCTGAAATGTGGATGTGCTGGATGTCATAGATTAGCTTACATAAAACATGCACTGCAGACTGCAGCTGTTGCATACAAAAAATGTAAAGAACACAGGCTGGAAAAGACACTCACTCAAACTAGGAGCTGCCATAACACAGGTAGTGTGTATTCATGTAGAGATAAATGGAAACTTTGAGGTGGTGAATTCAGCCTCTCTTTCCTTAATGATGGCAGTTTGCAGAAGAGGAAAGGATAGGAGATTGCTGTGCTGAAAAGCATCTGCTCTTAAAACATGCATTCCCTCTCTTCCTCTCTCCATCATGGCAGTGATGGCAGAAAAAGTCAGACGTTGGGCATTATGAGGCGAATTACATATGAGGCACTGAGTTACGCTGCAGTAGAAGAGACAGAACATAGGTTGAAGCTGGGCACAGAGAAGGCTTGAAGGACATGGGGTGGGGAGGGGAGGTGGGGTGGTATTTGCATATCTGTAATGAGATCTGCTAGATCTAACAGTTGCACATGGTACTCCATAGGCTATACAGAGGGCTGAAGAGCTATATATAAGAAGTTTTAAATCAACTCCACAAGATTAATACTTCCCTAATCATTCATACTGAAATACAATTTTTACCTTGTTATTAAAGTATCTTACCATCTCCTGTCTTCTACCAGATTCTTGGGATGTAACTATATTCTGGTTTAAGCTGAAAATACATTTTGGAATGCTTCTATTTGGGATGCATGAATAGATTATAAATCCATTTTGGAATCAATTTACGTTGACTATTAAAACTTACAGGGAGACTTACTTTCAGGATATAAGCATGATCTGGTGGCCACACAGAACTTGAGGAAACAAGTTCTTGAGCCCTCTTTACGACTTCTGTGAAAATGTTAGTGCAACCATCTGTTCCTGTATAAGTCAGTTACATGCTAGGCCATATGTGTCCTTTTTAGTTTTGCTATAAGTTCAGACCAAAGAATGTCACCAGGGTATAGCACACAGGCTAGCACCTGCAATAGCAGAATTCATGGGAAAAAAAATCACAGATTTTGTTAACACATACATTTGATTTCTGCAGAGATGATGGAGAAGAATGAGGTGCTAATTTGCTTAAAGCAGCAGAACCTTGCATTAGCTGTGTTAATTGATCATTGTCAAAGTTGTAATGTTGAAGAAAGTACTTTAATTATAGCGATACTTTTCTTTCAGCTCCTTTCCCTTTCAGTTTAGTTCATTTGCAGTTTTTGAAAGCATTGTTTTCTCCTTCACACTTTGCACTCCTCAACAAAATGTTGACATCTTGTCAAAACTACATAACTTTCAAAATGAAATGTTATCAGTAATGCTGGAAATTTTTGGCTAAGCTAATGAAAGAGAGAGTTTGGTTTCCTCAGGCGGTCTTTGGCATCCTGGTCTGTCAGCCTTGAAGAGAACAATTTCTGTGATGGAAAAGAGAAAATGATCAGGCTAAAACTTCTCTGACATTATGGTGTATCCAGCAGCAGGTTTATTTTGCTAACAATTAGTAACTCTGCCAATGAGACAGTGTTGTAATGGGGAAGATTTAGCGTCAACATTGTTGACAAGTTGTTACAACTATCTACACAAAAATATTTTTATCTTTGTCTTCTGCATAAGAAATATCTGGAAATAGGGTAGTGGATTTTAATATTTTTCTTTAAGTGTTGATTTGCATCTCCTTAAAGGAACATTTTACTAAGTATCCTACTGAAACATAAAAGCGTTCCAGATTTATGTCTTGTACAGTCTTGTAACTACTCCTTGAAGAGCTATTGTTTTGTGCCACATGACTCATATATCGAATATGCAGAATAGTTAAACTTTCTGTCCTCAGATACTTGAGTTCACAGTTTAGGAAACCTTACACTAAGTTAGTCTGACATGTTACGTGCAGATGCAGAGCTTCACAAAAGAGCTCTGCAATTTAATCCCTCTTCCTCTCACCACAGACAAGTGGAAATAAATCACAGAAATTTGTGCATTTGTTATTTCTGGCCCCTGAGAGAGGGAAGGGACAGCACAAGATGGATCAGTGTCTGTCTGGATACTCGTGTGGCAAGAAAAGTCCTGAGGAATTGAAGGTTTGGAATTGGATAGAACCCATGGCAGAAAGAAGGAAACCTTAAGCTTTTCTTCCTCGTCAAAACTACTTCCAAACTGTCAAGAACAAGAGAACACAGCTTTGCATGAGTATCACCCAGCCCAAGTAATCCATAGGAATACGTGTGGCTAAGAGAGAACTCACTATTCAATTAAAATTATGCCAAGATGGGTGCAGAATTTAATTATTTTGTTAAAGGATTATATAAAGTTTCTGTCCATAACCCCATTCCATTTCTAAATTGCAATACCTCTGCAGTATATCTCCGTAGTACCCAGATATCCACCAAAGATTTTTCCATTCTGAGAATTTCATCAGGCTCTGTCTGGGGTGAGCATCACTAAAGACAGAGTATTTTCATATGGTGAGTGCACACAGCTCATCAATAGAGCTAATGGTCTCAACCTGTTCCTTGGTTTAAGCAGGCCTTATTTTCTAGTGAAAGGAATGCTTGGCTCTGAAGGCTATTGGCATTCTAATGGCAGGGTTTTGTATAAAATCTCCCTTTTAAATTCCTTGGTCTGTTGATTTTTGTTTTGATTTCAGTCTAAGGACAGACTTCTAGCTGTCAAAACGAGGAAAGGTAGAAAGGCTGGTTGAGTGAGTGACCATAAAGCACTCTCTTCTTTCATGTATATATAAAAGGTGGACTATAGCCAAATTGCCTTGTGATAAGATTATGCTTCATTTGGTCTCTTTTCTCCTTCCCTGTGATGTGCTTATATAAGCCTTGAGGTTATTAAAACATATTTTGACCCTTCACTTCAGAATGCAAGAGAAAGATTAGACTCGTTCTCCAAGAGTGGTGGCTTGAAGCAATAAAGAGAGTTTGTATATAAATAAACCTTGGAAGAGAAATTTCTTTGATAGACGACTCTTGACAATACAGAAAACCTTTGTATGCACCATCTGAAGCAGGGAAGAAATTTCTGTTTCACAGATGAGTTCATTCAAAAGAACTGTAACAAAATAGGGCACTACTTTTTTTATCAGAAAGTTCTGCTTTTGGCTTATAGAATAATGTGATGCTTTCAGTAAAAGCTAAGTAACAGATTGTATTGGATCAGTATATTTTCTCAAGAATGTTCCACAATAATGAAAAATAACACACTTCTGTTTTTGACGGAATGCAACCTTAAACTGATCAGGACCTAGTCCTGACCTAAAACAGATCATGTCCTCTAGTGTACCTGAAGAGTACCTCAAATTGATTTGCTCCTTTCAGAGTAAAGGTGGGGGGGGGGGGAAGCTATATCAAACCAAAAAGCTCAGTTTAGGACTTCTAAAGACTTAACATATAAATATGGGCAGGACTGACTGCTCCACCACAGAGGGCACTAGTCTGGAACTCTTCAGGAAAGAAGTAGCCTGTGAGTGTATTGGATATGTTTTCTTTAGTGACACACACCATATTTTATTCACATTTGCTTTGGTTAATCAAAATATTTGCAGTCATGTTTACAGAGAAGAAAGAGAAAACTTAATGAAAATATAACTCAGAGAAAGGACAAGTAATATTAAGTGGTTGCAGGACGTGGAACAGTTTCAGTGACCAGAGTCCGCATGCAAAGAATTCAAATGTCTTTTTGATTATACAAAACAGGAAATGCATTAAACCATGATATGTTAAGTGGATTTGTCTCTATTTCAATGATGAACCATGTTACAATAACTCTCTTAAACCTACAGATCTATCATTTCAGACAATATTGCAATATTTCAGAGTTAGGTTTGTTTGAACATGACTGATGTCTACAACTTTCTTCCAGGAGCAACCTTAATGGCTAATTTCTGCATGCGTGTGTGTGCACATGTGGAAAAACATGAAAAAATTTTAAAAAGTAAGATATGCATCCACTTCTGCAGGAGATTGAAACAGCTGTTTAAAAGATCATTGCCACTGTTTGTGGTATTTAGAAGAAGAGGTTGAGAGTGACTTCTCGTCCACTGAAACTGCTGCTAGAATGCAGCCAAGGAGAAAGTAATTTTACGAGTAAGAATTTGGCCAGTTTAAAAGTTAGAATGGTATTTTGTGATTCTGTTTTCAAGCAGTAAAGTAAAATTTCTTAACACTTCTTCTCTTTGAATGCAGCACTCCATATTGATAAAGTAATGATTGATAAAGTCTCTATAATGGTTCTGACAGTAATACTACAAGCAATTTTTTCCAGAATTTTTGATAGAAGATCTGTGAAAATTAAAAAAAATAAGAATGGAAAATTAAAATAGAAAAAGAAACAGTAGAAATATCTTACTTCTGACATAATTTCTACCTTCTTTTAAAAGGGTTTGGTTTGTCTTGCTTGTTTTGTCTTGAGCCTCAAAATGAGAATACTTAAACCCAGTATAGAGCCAGTTTGCTTCTTTCCATGACTTTTTTCTCCTCCAGTTTTCTTTCTTCCTGTTCCAAATTCTCTCTGTCCCTTCTTTAAATACCTTAATCGAGGAAGTGTTACCTGATTACTGAACTAGTAATGTTACTCCTAAAGCTGCCTGTCTGACTCCTGGAAGGTTTGACCAAGACAGAGAGGACCAGATGAACTTTGTTTGAAACACATTTTTGTACCGTTAATTGGGGTGGTCCTTCAAAAGGAAAGCTGCTGTTTTGCTGTTTCACTTCACACGCTTGTCGATACTGTTCAATAGGCAGTCAGAGAACTTCTACTTGAAAATCTAAATTAAAAAACTTAACTGTGATGTTCCAGGGCCTATTTCTTTTTCAAAACTGAAAACTTCAGAAGACAGCACAGTGGGAAGTGACTAATCTGCTTGTCCTTCCTGAGGACCCTTCCAAAGCTCAGCTGATCTTGTGGCAGTAGACTGTTGTGGGGTAGCAGTGGTCCAGGAAATAAGTCCTATTTCTTAATATGAATTAAAGTAGACTTGTGCTTGTAAATGAATGCCAAAAATAGTATGTTGTGAAGCAGCATGATTGTGGAAGTGTAAAGACATGTCCAAAAAGTAATTTTGAACTCTCTGGCAGTACTTATATGTAAGTAATATAAGGAGGCTGATGGTGGATGGAGGTAGTTAGTGTTGACACCCAAAACCTGAAAGAAACTAAAGCCTGGTTATGGGCTTAGTTACCCCAAAATGGATGGGATTGGAGTGTAGTATGTTTGCTGAGATCTCTCTTATGCTTGCAGTGCACTGCCATCATCTAGGTATTCATTATTTTCTTGTTCCCAGTGGGGTTAGTAGGAAGCTTGTGAATGATGTCATTGGAATTGAATACCATATCTTGCAAACAGGACATGTGCACAACCAGTGACAATAGCAGGAATCTATTTTAAGATGTATGATTATGTAGCAGGTGTGGACAGAGAAAGGTTGACAAGAATGCTGCCAAACTCCAAACTCAGTGTTGTTCAACTTCAGTCTTAGCAAGGTGAACATTAAAGACATTAAGATAATTGATATTAATTTTACAGATGATACACGGTATTAGATATCTCACCATCTGTAAGATTAAATGAGTTAATTCTATTTCTGTTCTGAGTCTGATACTTGATTAGTTTAAATATCTTTGAATTAGTGGAATGATACTCTGACTATCTGGTCTTCTGTCAAGAGGTTTTAATGAGTATCAAGTCAGATGATTAAGGTAGTATGATTCTGTAGTAAACACTTCAGATGTCAAGTTAACAAAGTGAAAGCTATTCCGGGAAATAAGCAACATCAGTTGAGAGTTCAAAGGAAAGCATGGTTTCAGAGGAGTAAGCAGCTTCATTAAACTTTATTAATAATCCCTGTAGATAAATTTTGCATTTAAATTAATGTCTTGTTTCTGGAAACAGCAGTATTACTGAGCTTCAACCAATGATGCAAAGAGATTTACATGAGCTGAACATCTGTGATTCCCTGACTACTGACCTCTTAAATAAGATTTTTTTTTTTTAGAATTACATTAGTTGTGGATTTAGTAGTTCACTCTTTTCCCCCCCTCTCTTTGCTAAAAGACAGCTGTTTGAATTAAATTCATTCTTTATCCTTGCAGGCTCTTCATTCTGGTGCTTACTGGATATTGTTCCTATAAAGAATGAAAAAGGAGATGTAGTGCTCTTTCTGGCCTCTTTCAAAGATATAACAGACACAAAAGCGAAGATTGCTGCAGAAGACAAAAAGGAAGGTTTGTATGAATCGCAAAAACACTGATAAAAACCAATATTTACAAATTCTTGAGAATTGCACCTACATGAACTTTTGCTTTTGTGTACACTTCTCAATATAGAAACCTCCTAGCTTTCCGAAGAAAAAATTAATATATGTCATGAAAGAATAAATAATCAGTCATATTTTTTTTATTTACATATTGCTCCACATTCAGGAAACAGAGTACTTTATCCTCAAATTTTTTTTTTTTTTTATGTACCATGACTTAATTTATTTACTTTCTGAATTTTCAGAGGTACATTCTGGAAAAGTTAAACCTTTTCAAACATTCCTTCTGTGAATGTGGTTTCACCATGGCTGAGAGATGAATGAATGCATTTTCTCATGTTTTTCCATAAACAGAATTTAGAACATCTTTAGAAATTATTTTGCCTATTGAAAAGCATATATGTTCTTCTGTCATCAAATTTTCATTACATTATATTAAATTATAAGATTTATTATGTCATCAGGCTTGTCCAATAGTATAAGAAATGCATTCTGACTTTTATTTGTTTCTGAAAGGAAACACTGCAAGGATTCTCTCATGAATTTGGAAAAAGATTGTATTATGGTAATGATTCACAACTGCCATTAAATAATTTTGACTGTTTAGTGTAATCAAGGTTCACTAAATTTTGCTAACACAAAGCCAAGTCAGTGTGGGGGGATGAAGGCTATACCGTGAGCACTGGCCTGTGTGGTGCATCAAAGGCAGTGAACTTATTCCAGATTTACATTTTGTAAAGTATAGTGAACCAACACTTTAGCTTTGCAATTTTTCAGTTCCAAAGAACTATTTAGAAAGAGTTTATCTGTAGACAACAAGAGTAACTCTCAGAATTCTGTAAAATGTCATTATGGTTGAATTTTCCAATCTGGTATTACTCTAGTATTTATTTATTTTTTTCACCCTGTGATAGCCATTTGATCTCTGCATATCTCAAAAACAACATACCTTAGAACCCCTTTTTCTCCTCAAAGGTTTCTAAAGTAGGGGAACAATTAATATTCAGCTTTTTCTGGTTTTAAATATTAGTTTCTCAAAAAAAAAAAAGTTATATTTCAGTTACAGAGATGTGTAATTCAGCATTTTTTATGAAATTCTAGTGCTTTAAACCAGAAAATATTATGCTGCTCTGTGCTGATAAAGATCTAATTTCTCCTTAAACCTCAGAAAACCTTACTCCTACGAAAGTTTTAGGAAAGTAATTTATTAAGACATGATATGTAGGGCTATGTAGAATAGATTGTCAGAACATCTGTGCTCTAAAGGCTAATGACTAGCTTACAAGCAATGCAAATTTTCAGGATAGATTCAATGAGAAATCACATTCAGTATGCCAGTGATGACTTGAAATAGGTATATTAATGATTACTTGTAAAAATTTTATAACTGTATGCTTATTTTAAGGTGGATTAAAAGGGTCTTTTGATGTAGTCTCATCTCAAATTATAAATCTAAGTAGATTTGAACTCATGTTTCCTGTAACACATTTACAAATTAATGCTACTTCTCCTACAGTGTACTGACACAGGAATGCACTGACGCAGAGCTCCATTACACCAGTAACTGCCCATTCAATTGCTATAAGCTTATGAATATTGACATTTGGCTGCTTTCTGCGATGTGTTCTTTGGAGCACAATCTTGAAGCGATTGTTCCTTTCCTTCATACTAATTTTAAAACTATGACAATCATTTTATGTTATTAGCATAATGGAAACAGAAGGTAGCACTTATTATGGGGCTTTGCCAAATACGCTGTTTTATATAATGTAGTGAGATAACAAATAAGATTTAACAATTTGTTCAAAATATTTACAAACAATTCCAGCATTTTATTTTTATGTATAACTACTTGGCTATATAAAGATAAAATTAGCGGTGCATTAGCTCTCTGAGTTACATTAGTATTCTTCCTATGCAGAGTGATTCACTAGTCAGTCCTTCAGTGTTGGAGTGGTTCAGTGATGAACATCATTTCAACACTGTCAGAAAAGAATTTCCAGTACAATCTATGCAACCAATTCAGCATTTGAAGTTTCATAATGTTTAACTTCTAGAAGTAATTGTTGCTTCTTTACTTAGACCACAACTACTATCAGGCATGTAGGAGGCACCTTGTATTAACAGAAAATTGAGTTGGTGTTTTGTTTGGATGTATGAAAGAACTTTTTTAATATTCAGTGATTGATATTGATTGCAAAAATATAGATACATATTACTGGATATTATTTTCACAGTTAATCTTGCTGAAAAGATAGCTTTACTTTTTTCAAAGATTATTGAATTTGTCCTTTGAAAAATCAAATTATTTGTAAACTTGGAGTTGAAAGGAAGCTATTGCTATAAGGTAATTGCCATTATGACCAGTTTTCTATTGTCTTTTTAGCATATCTCTTGATGTTAGAGTGTATGGGAGGAGAACTTAGAGACAAATGTTTTCAGTGTGAAACTCTTCTGCCTACACAAGACCCTTGAATCAATGCTTCTGTTTCAGTCTGTCTCCTGTTTTCTACCCAGAATAGACTTTTATAATTTGTATGGGTCATTAACAGTCATATTCCATCTCCCTTTAATTTCTAAACTCTTTAGCAAACTTATCTAACAAAATTCTTGCATGTTCCTTTTCTCCTAAGTCTGCCCAGGACCCCTTGGTTTTCCATCAGCACTCACCAGTTGTGCCTCCAAAACTCTTCTTCAGACTCCTCCCTCACATCTTTTCTGCCTTTGATATCACCCGTTTTTTCTGTAAAATCTTGATCTCCTTGTGCTTTTAAAATTACAACTTCCTGAGCTTTGTCTCCTGATTTTTTGGCCTTTTTTTTTGTGCATGGTATATTTACTTTTTCAAATCCCAGGAGCCGATACTCTCTTCGATTTTCTACAGATATTTTCTTATCTATTTTATCTTGTCTGTTCACATAACTTCACTTGTTCCTTCGTGCCAATGTGCCTTGCAAAAGTCTACCCTTTTGCCTTATTTCCCTTTACCCAACCCAAATATCAGATGTCGTCTGTGACCTTTTCTTTTGAATGTCTCATTCTAAATACAAATTTAACAGCTTTTTTCTGTGTAAAAGTTTCCAGTGAAAACAGCCAGATCAACCAATAGGAGGAGCAGACTTTATCCTAAGACTTTCATATAAGAAAAATACAAAAACTCATGCCTGGGAAGTTTGGCCAATTTTGAGTGCTGTCAGTCAGCAACTTTCATAGGTGCTTTAGTTTGGTTTGGTTTAAGCTGAGATTTTTAAGTAAATTTGCCATCTTGCTCCCCTACGCCCTCCAAACCACTTTAATTGCCATATTCTTAAAAGCCTCAGCTGTTTAGTTTACTATAGAAATGCACTCAGTTTTCCATCTGCTCAATAATATCTATAATAATTTGCTGTTGTGCAAAGCAGCTCACTACTTTTTCTCCCTAAAACTTGGCTCTTTAATCAAATTGATGGTCTTCTCAATATACAGGAAAAAGTTTATTTGGCGTTTTTTAACAGTCACAGTTATTCCTTCAGAAAATGTTTCTTAAGCAGTTTTATGGGAGTTTTATTTTTGTTACAATGAGTTCCATTGTCCTTTTGGGGGAAAATTGATTAAACTGAACATTCCAGACTCCAGATCTGGACTCCAGTGTGGTATGACCAGGTCAGTTATTTTTTATTTCTGACTACCTACTTTCTATAATACACTTGAACGTATGCTGGAATTTAGTTGGAATACAGGAATCCAGGTAGGGAAATAAGAAATCAAATTATTTTGTGACTACTTTTAGATCTCTAATCTGTATGTTAATCTGTAATAACTTGGGTTGCATAGATATAGAGTTCTACCACTTTAGTTGCTGCTAAAATGCCCCTGTTGAATTTGACTCACTCCAAAAATCTTCCTCTAGCCTCTATTGTTAATCTATTTCTTGTTGGCTTGGTATTTTTTCATTGTGAGAATTCTGAACTCTTTGTTTGAAAACTTAGGACAGATTTTTTCAACTTTATTCCAGCATTATTAAACAAATGCATGTAATATATAGTAATCACAGAATCACATGATAGGTGAGGTGGGAAGGCATCTCTGGAAATTGTCTGGTCCAGTGTCCCCTTCTAAAGCAGGGTCAGATTGAATGGGTTGCCCAGGATCATGAACAGATGTCTGCTGAATATCATGAAGGATGGAGACTCCACAACTTATCTGGGCAGCCTGTTCCAGTGTTTGACTGCTCACAAGGTAAAAATCTTTCTCTTAAACAGAATCTCATAGTTCAGGTTGGTCTGCCAGGTGGCAAAGATGTCTTCACCCTAAAATAATGTGAATTAAAAGCTGGACTACACCCTTTCCCACCCCAGATTAAACTAAGAAGTGTATTTTGGTTTAACTGGCTAGCTTTTTCTGGTTTCTTAGTAATCCCTAGGTTTATATGAATTTCTAAGGAAACAGATTTATTTTGATCATTCATCATTTGTTGGAGGGAGTTGTTCTTTTCAGTGTGCCAGAAGTGAAATACCATGTGCCAAACATTTTGCATTCCAGATTTTTTATGTTAAAAATGTCTGCTTGGAGCAGGAATGGTCTCTTCTAAGAGAGTCTGCAATGTGCACTTTGATTTATTCTGCTTAATTACTGTCTCAGCTACTTCATGATTGCTCAAGCTACAGCAGTGAATATTCAGGAGACAACTTTTCATTTTAAAGCTCCTTACACCTCTCAGGAGGAAGGATATTGATATGGAGAACCTACAGTTACCTAGATATACAATATTCAAGGCAGATAAAATTGCTTCAGGATGCATGGGGCACCATGCAGTTCTGTTGATGGAAGAGGTGGAATAGAAACACAGTTTTACCCCAACACTCCCACTGCCCAAAGGAAGGACATATTGAGGAAGCCTTTATTTTGCAATGACTCAGTTACATCTTCTCTAGGATGACTTTGTTCCTGGCTCACCATAAAGATAAGGAGGGCCTGCAACTCTTCTGCCGTCAGTAAAGAGAAACTTCTTTCCTTCTGATCAGTGCATGATAGTTTAAACACCTAGGGACAAAAATAGATCTGCCTTTCTCTCCCTGTTTTCTCTGGTATTTGTGAGCACAGAGATTCTTTCACCTTTTCAGCTTCTTATGCAAGCAAATAAGTTGTTTTTCAGCTTTGAATCTTTAAAGACTTATCAATCTTTGTAGCTCTTGTTTTAGTTTTTCACCAAGTGTTAAATGCAAGTGGCAGTTCCATTCCAGCAATTCTCAGAGAAGCACAGGAGACGTGTTTGGAGGTGAGGGAAAGGTGTCCTTTGTGGTGGATGTGGAATGAAAATGAGAAAAAGAAAAGCAAATTCTGATTTTCGAGCAAGTGTGAAGACAGTATTCTGAACAAGTTCTTAGATAAACATGTAACTGCCTCTAGATTTTCCTTAGGAAACAAAGTTATCATCAAACTGAGGGGAGAAGGGGGAAAGTTGTTTGTTTGGGGTTTTTTTTGTTGTTTTTTTTTGTTTTTCATCTTGCTGACAGAATGGTGGAAAATATCTTCAGGTATTCCTTTTAGAGTTTGAAAGCTCAACCATGTAAGATTGACAACAGAAAGCATGGAAGAAACAGGGAATATGTTTGGTATGTGTGTTGCCAATTAGAAGAGCTCTTCAGAGCTGTGTGTGCACGGTAGGTGACTTTTTAGGCGGTTAGAGGGTCTACAATATTTCTATATAATTTTCAACCTTATTTCTATGGAAAAAAAATTGAAAAGGGTGAAATATCTTAAAGGCTTTCATTGGCCTAGACACAGTCTGGTGTTTTACATTTTATTAAGAGACCATGAGGACTAGAATGCATATTGTATTTGTACTTTGTGTTCAGAAACACAAATAGGAGGACTTCTGCCATTTGAAGATTTTAACTGTAATTGCAGGTATAGTGAATGTCATTCCTGCTGTAGCTCCTCAGAGCAATTCTGAGGTTCTGTAAAGACTCAGAAAATGATACCTATTACAAGTGAGTTTTGCACAGCTGTAGGAAAGGTGATTTTATAACTACCAAGCATCCAGCCTAAGTTGTATAATTAAGGTTGTAAACAGTTTAAGACGAGTAACTTTCACAGTCTGAAAATCTCATTCCTTGAGAGATAATCAGAGGTACTTTCTGGATGTTTCATTAACCACAAGAAACATCATAGATTTTTGAACTTACGTATGTCTTAGCTCTTAAAACTTTTCTTTTTTAAAAAAATTCTAGTCCCCCTCTTGTTTTAGCTCAGGATAAGTTGCACTGACCACAAAATGTTTTTATTAGTGACATATCTGTTTTTATATTGTAGACAAATCTAGTAAGAAAACATCTTTGTTCTCAAAAGACTTGTTTTGATTACAACATAGCAATTATTCAGGTACATATATTCCTATTTTCATTTAACTCAGCAAGGTGTACTTTACTATCAATTTCTGTGCATTTTTTTAAATTATTTGTGCAAATCTCAATGATTTTGAAACTATGATCACCTTTGTTGAATATTTTAGAGGATCAGTAAATAAAGTATGTAATTGAATTAATGAAATTAAAGAAAAAAAGAAAACTTTTGACTTCAGTAATATTATGTACTTAAATGGTACACTCTTGCACAGAGACATTAACACTGGCTGAAGTCAAAGAAAAGTTTCTCAGTGACTTAACTGAAATTTTTTAAGTTCTAGAGGTTCTTCAAAAATATTTCAAATATTCTTATTACTGATACTTATTATTATCGTTATGTTTTTGTTCATTATGATAAATGAACATATCACTTTCTCATGAGCCAACATTTGCTGTGAGAAATACAGACTGTTACAGAAATTAACAGTACCATCAAAAACCAGCTGGAAGTGAGTAATAACTCAGCTGAAAATTCAATGCTGCATTTTGTTCTGTAAGAACTACATATGACCACTCATTTCAGCTGAATCAATAGACATGTTTCAAATTTGATGGCATAATAAAAATAACAATTTTCCCATTTGTGAGACTACTCTTTCTAGAGTAGTAACAATAGTAAGCTGGCAACGGAACAATTTTTACACAATTATGAAATAGTTATTTTTGAGTTGGAATATTTTACTTCTTTATAAGAGTTTTGTAACTTTTAGGCATTTGTTTTAATAAATAAGAAAACAGCTTAAATTAATTCACTTTCAGAGTTCTTCTACTGAAACTCAGTCTATTGGAACAGTTGAAGAAATATGTACCTGCTTGAAATTTTTTTTCCAATTCTATATTTTATGAGATAGACCCAAATACAGGCATCTAAAAAGGAATATTTATTTGTTTAAGAGTGTACACCTATCAACCCCCAAAATGGAAGAGGAGAAAGAACCCTTATTCTGGCTTTGTGTGTCTCCTCCTACCCTTTTCTTTCTTAATATTGGAAGAATCAACAGCCCAAAATGTGGTTAACGATTTTTAATCTCGTAAGCATACAACTGTTTCAAGGTCTTTCTGATTCATAAAGACTGTAATAGTAATGGATACTATTGCTTCTTTTCTCTGCCTGTTCCAGGCTGAATTTTCTCTCAAGGCATAATGCTAAAATTATGATAATCATACCATTGATTCTGTGTAAAATTGGCCCCTTTAAAAAATGTTCTGTAATAATGTTTACAGTGTAGAGCTGGTATGTATGTTAAGTACTTCTTCTTATTGAATCAGTTAATCAGTTAACAGAATAAAATGAGTAGCTAGAGGTTAGCCTGAATCCACCATACAGCTAACAGTTTTGTGAATATTTGGTTGCTGTTGACAGAAAGAATATGTCATACAACCAACAGACTTCCTGCAGCTTATTGCCCAGGGTAGTGCTTTTATTCTGTCATTAATAGCAAAGCAGGCTTTTATCAGCTTTCTCTTTATTGGCAACTGCTTGTGTACTGTCCTCTACAAAAGAATAACTGAAAATTTCCCAAAGATTTCAAAAAGCCTAGAAAAAAATCATACCACCCTTTCATACAATCTGTATTTAAAGGTTTTTTTCAGAATTCAGATTTGCCTTACCCCAACTGTCTCATGTGCCATGGTTTTCCTTACCTTATGATGCAAGTGATGAGGGTTTCTCAAGACGTATTAAAAGGACAACAAAATTGTGATTGCACTTCTTACAGGAAGTCTTTTATAGATAGACTTTTAAGATGAATAAATGATGGAGAAATTCTTTAACAGATCATTCAATGAATGCAGGTTCAAAAAGGAACAGTTCAATACTTGTAAAATATCCCAGGTAAAAGCCATCTCTGTGATTGGACTGAGTGGTTGTGACAGTCTAGAGATATAAACAGGAAAGATAACGGGCGAGGTTTCCGCCTGATTTCAGAATGCAGCAGTAGAACAGATCTCTCCCTCTGTGTTGTGAGGAGGGAAGGGTCCCGCCAGCAGTTAGAAATCACAGTGTTAATCTGGTTACTATGCCTTTTCACAGGGCTCCACTCTGTCCATGGAGCAGCATCGTGGATTTCTTCAAGTCTGTACTTATCTGGAGAGCTTTTATCAATGAAGAAAGTCCATTTGTCCTGTTCTATTTTTGTTGTTGTTTTTCAGAAGGAAATGCAGTTCACACATTCAAAAGGATGCTATTTCTATGACAAATTTTCTTAGGGGGGAGTGCAATACTTGCTGTTTCATCTCATGATTGACTTTATCTTTGTAAACAATTAAATAAATCAAAACATTCCTAGCTACTCTGCCAATTTATCCAGTTCTTTGAGTAAAATCTTAGTAGAATAAAAAATTTATCTATTTATTCCTCATATTTGCTTCTGGCCTAGCTCACAAAAAAAGTCAAGATGAAGTAATCTCATTATTTTATGAGAATCTATTTATAAAAGTGTACACTACACCGCTAAATAAACCTAAAAAATGACAGTCTGTTCAGAGAGCACCCACTGTAGGGTCCATAGAAATCTGGAACTCACCGCTTTTCTTCAGAACAGTTCTTTGCAAAGTATTTAAAGATGTCAATATCTATACTACCTTTCCTATTTTTGCCCAATCATGGTCGCTGCATTTCATGACTTGAGATGGTCATATTTATACCATTTGAATAGGATAGTCAATGTGTCTGTATCAATCTTACCTGAACCTAACAGCCCCACCTGACAGGCAAACAGGACAGCTTTGGCAAACAAGTAGTTGGGAGTGGAATAAAACTTTTAGCATAATTGTGAAAATGTAAAAAAGCAGTGAACAGTCATGGTCTTGTCTGTAGTGGTGAACCTGTCTTTCAATGGCTACTGTATACAAAAGAGTGAAAACAAGCTGCAGAAATACTGCTAAGAGATCCAAGTCTGCAGCCTCACAGCCTCTGGGATAACTCTGCCACACTAGTTTTTGGTAGAACTACCTTCTGTGAATAAAATTACTCAGATGTGCCTGTATTTCCATGACTAAACTCTCTGGCTACTTTACATCATCCCTCTCTACTTCATTCGCATACCGTTGGTATATTGTGTTCTGCGTTAAAGTTGAGAGGTGCTGGTTGGTTTTATTAATTTCCTAAGTAATTAATTTTCTAATTAATTTTTATTAATTTTCTAACTATATGTTAACTATACGATAAACACAGACAAATCTCTTGTATTTTCCTGAGTGATCTGAATTAAATGCTAGTTACTAATTTTCTTTTTTGTGTCCATGCACACTTGTATTCAAAGCTCTCAGTGGTAATGGCCCATGATCAGACTAGGAGATCACTCCATACGAGAGCATGTTCAGTATGTCAACACACCAGTGGGAAATGTAGGTAGTGGATTTAATTAATGCATTAATGCATGAGGGAGGAAAAAGTGAAGGCAGTTCTTTTGAAGGGGTACAAATAAATGCTCTGAAAAACGAGGAAAAAATACCAAGGCTGAGATATTTTTTGTAAGTACTATGCAACCCCCCAGGCCAGAGCAGGTTAGCTTATTTTGGTATTTGGTATTTGGAAAGAGATGCATTTCATGGTCTCTCTCATGCCACAGGTTGTCTGCTATGGAGTCAGAATAATGCTTCTGGGTCATGACAGGGCTACTCATTGTAAACAGCTTTGGTCCACTATTCAAGAAGATTGTGGTGGTTCTGCTTTTATGTGGTGGATTTACTTTCCAGGAAAGCTACTATGCCTGCAGCAATTACAGCCAAGTGCTGAACTGGAGACCTAGAACAAGAGAAGGGTGTTATTTGGGTGCAGCCTGCTCATGCCTGTGGAAGAGTTCCTGGGTCATGAACCAGTTCCTGACACTCTGTCAGCTGTGCTGTGAAGGAAGATCCCCAAGAGCTGGCAGGCTGCAATGGGGTCCCTTGACCATGTGTTGAGCACAGCTTCTCCTCTGCCTCAGAAAGGGCTTCTGATACCTTTTCTTTTTTTTCCACCTGAACATCATGAGTGCAAGAACAGTAGGAATCTTGTCTCTCGTTTTGTCTAAATGTTTTATTTTACATGACAAGTATTTAAAGTCTTCACTATGAGAGTGGGGAGGCACTGGAACAGATGAGAACTGAAACAGAGAAGTTGTGGATGCTCTGTCCTTGGAAGTGTTCAAGGCCAGGTTGGATGGGTCTTTGAGCAACCTGGTGGAGTCGAAGGTGTCCCTTCCTGTGGCAGTGAGGTTGAAACTAGATGATCTTTAAGGTCACTTCCAACCCAAACCATTCCATGATTCTATAAATGGATCAGACTTTATCTGGGAAATGAGAACATTATAAACCCTAAAATATTCTGAACTATATCCAATGCTATACTTTGACTATTCTGATTTTAGGACAAATTTCTTCACCAAGTCTTACCAAGCATTGTGACAGGTTGCCCAGGGAAGTGTTTGAATCACAACCCCTGAAGGTATATGAAAAATGTGTCAATGTGGCACTTAGGGACATTGGCAGTGGAAGGTTAGTGGTTGGACTTGATGATCTTAGAGGTCTTTTCCAACTGATATTGTTCCATGGTTCTCTGAAATGCTTTAAAGAAGAGAGGGGATATATTTGGTTTCAATTTAGTCAGTAAAGCTGACTTTACAGTTCTTTTGCACTGCTAGGGTAGCACGTACCTAGGAGAGTTTATCAGAAGTTATTGGGGTTTATTTTTGTGATTTTTACCTAAGAAGCAGATTCTTTTTTTTCCCAAAGGATAAGGAAAGAGTTATGCCTCCATTTTCTGCCTCATGTTTTCATAAAAACACAGAAAAGACAGAATTTAAAAGGGCATTTGTGTCTGATTCTGCTGTGTTTTAATGCACCCTTCCCTTACAGGGTTGTGAGAAGTCTTAATGTTAAGCTTAGAAAATAGGTACTGTGTTATCTTCTTTTCTTAGAAAACACTTTTACAATTGTCATGTGTGACGGTTGTGGTACTATACCTAATTTCATTTGAAAGAAAAGCAATCAGGACAGCAGTAAGAGTGAAAAAACATATTACCACTTTTCTGATCAAAGTAAAGGGGAGATAAGACTGAATTGCAAAGCATCCTTTGTAAGAGCTATTTTGGGGAAGGGATTACCATCACACGGGAAGGGTTTTGTAGAAGCACCAAGAAATAGAGCCCAAAATAGAACAGGATTTCTTACAGTATTTGGAAAGATGAGAATCCTTTTGTTTTAAAGCACCAGGCAAAAATAAACCAGCTAGATTAACAACTTTTTGCTTATGGTTGCATTTAGTCTTGGATCTTTGTGCTAAGATCAGCCATGGGAAAAAAAAAAAGAAAGGCAAGTCTGTCAGGTGCCCAAATTTTTTAAGAACCAGAAACAGCTGGGTGTCTATAAAAAATGAGCTGTCTGCTTCAGAACATAACAGGAGTATAAGCATGACAGGAGAAGAAGGAAGGTTACAGAAAATAATCACACACATGCACGGGCACACCTGGCGAACAATGTAGTTTGCTAGGATCAGGATTCTCTTTTCCTAAAGGCACTGAGAATATCAGAAAGCAGGAGAATTCACAAATGTCATTCCCTGATTTATGTTCTACGGTATTGTCACGTGCTCTGATGGCATCTTGTCTTCACAAGAAACCTATACTTTTTCACTGATAATAACAACCATAAAAAATCTTTACCATTTCTGTTTGGAAGGAAAAATACTATTACTTCATAATGAATGTAACACTTTCCTTATTTATCCATGATTTTCTGTCTCTAGGAGTTGAGTGACTTTCAATATTAACTTGGAGGTAGCATTAATCCTTTGCAAATAGTGGAATCAGCATATGATGGAAGTCACTTGCTGTGCAAATGTGTAACTGGTATGATCTTTAGTGCCATATCAAGCCTCACAACCAGATCAGCTTAATGAGTACAGCATTCTTAGCAGCTGGAATGTTAAACCTAGGTAGAAGAGGTGGTATCTGTCTAAAGCCAAACATTATCAGGCTGCTGGCACATAAAATTTAAAACCTTATAAGGAACCTGTTTTCATTTAAAGAGTTCATAGAAAATGAAAAAAACTGTGTCAATAGATATATAGGAAAAAAAGAAAGAAATTATTTTACCTGAATATGTGTGTGCATTGACCATCCATAGTCTCATGGCATGGACTGTCTCCATATACATTCTGGAAAGCAATGAAATTATGGACAGCTTTCAGCTCTGTGCTAAACATGTTAGAAAAAGGCCCATCTGAGGTTAGGAGTTTTGAAGAAAAATATTAAAAGCATTATTTCACTATTGTATCAGGCCGTGGTGTATCCATATCTTGAAAGTTAATTCTGTATAAAGGAGCTACTGAAAGGATATATTTAAAAAATATATTTTAAAAGGCACATGAGGTCTAGCAGGGGTAAAGAGAAGGTTTCCAAGGTTGACACCAGAGGTAGAGAGCTCCACTTCCACACTGGAAGAAACTTGTATTGCTGGGGATGCTGAAAGTACTCAAAGGAACTCCACCTGAAGGCACCACGCCTGCCTTTTGCAACACAGTTTGGTGTGGGTCTACACACATCACATCACCAAGGCTCTTATATCTGCCAGGATAGACTACCTTGTGCTTTGTAGGCTAAGGACATGGACAGGTATTAGGTATGATATATCACGAGCATGAAGCCTTAAGCTAAAGCATCCCAAAAGGATTGCTGGGCAGAAACTTGGGAAAAGCATATTACTCAGCCTGCTTCACAGCTGTGAAGATCTGAAGCCTATTTCATTGACTACTTTTGGAGGCATTAGAGTAAACTGTATGGCCTCATCCAACATGGCAGTTTAGTTTGAGGAAAGCAAAAAAGAGAGGCCTGTAAATAGTTTTAAAGAAAATTTCAAAGCCATATGACAAAACCAGACTACTATAGCTGACCAGCAGTACAGTGGAGACCCAATTCAGTAGACTGTTACATTTGGTTTTGCTCAGAGAAGCAGATAGGCATTTTATTCTTACTCAGAATTTAAGAACACTTAAAATTTAGTTTGAGTTTTAAATGGTTTGATGACTGAGATTTTTAGTTTAAAAAAAACCCAAAACACACAAAACCAACATTAATTTGGCTAGGTCTTTTCTGAAATAGTGCTTTTTGTTCTATCTTTCTGCATTATGGCTGATACCTGTATGTGCAGGAGATGGGAAGTACAAGTCTTCTCCATCTGCCTCCTTCAACTTTTGAGCAGCTATTTAGCTTTGCAGTGCAAAGCTTTTACCTTCTTTTTTTTTTCTTTTGTCCCCCTTCTCCTTACTGACATGTAAAGAAATCCTCAGCTGGAGAGTGCTCTTGCATGAATTGCATAAAACATTCTTCACTGAGAGGTTTGGAAAATTTATCCTGCTACACTTTTTGTTATGTATGGTTTTGTGTTGTTAAGCCAAAAATACATCATTCTATAACACAAGTCTTTCTTACTTTTCTAGGCAGGCTTCAAGTGTAGCTATTTTGCTTGTTGTTAATTTCTGTCTCTGCTAATTAGTTTTGTGCATTGTTAATTTTTTTCCCTTAATTTGTATGCATTGAATTGACTTTAATTAAACGTCCATAACAGATGGCTTCTTCTTTTATTCCCGTAATTTCTTTTTTCTTAATCCTGACACATCACAAAATGTCTGCTTTCATTTAGTCTGGCATCAATTCACTGCAATTCCATCAGAGTCACTGGAGTTACTTTGAATTTACTGCATTATAAGCAAGAACAAAATTTGTTCCCATGATTGACAATTACAGACATCTGAATGGAGGGAAAAAACACAGACTTTTCCAAAATAATGTTCAGTCTTTAGTGTTAGCAGGTTTCATGTCACCAAGGAATGTGTCAAGTGATTTTGCCAGTGACCATGTGATGGGAAATCTAAACACGTGAATGTAAGAATTTATTACTAATAAGCAAGCTTAAAAATTAGCATATTCTGACACAATGGAAGCCTAGTACAAGTCAGACTCCTTGTTTTTAAAAAGTACACCACAAGAAATAATTTTTTCTTTACGTGGAATAAGAGAGTAGGACCACCTCAAGGATATTTTAAGTGGTTACTCCTTGGCATGCTTCTCTCTGGTCAGTACTCATTACTTTCTGAAACAGTAGAGAATACATTTGTCTTATCTATGAAATCACATGTTGTAATTAATTGCATTTGAGTTGTGTGAAGGCATTTGACAATTAAAACTTCACAGTAATTTTTATTTGCCCGTCAGGAGAGGGGATTTTTGTTTCTTTACTGCAAAGTTTAAGAAAAAGAGAAGGAGTGTATAATATTTACATGTCTAACAATGTCTGAAATGTCAGTAGTTCAGGTTCCAAAGGTTAAAGTGTTATTTCGTGATTTTTAATGGGCTCTCACTTCTGTTCTGCAGAAAAATGGAAGGGAAGAGGAAGAGCTGGGTCGCATTTTGAGTCAGCGCGCAGACGGAGTAGAGCTGTCCTTTATCATATTTCTGGACATCTACAAAGAAGAGAGAAGAACAAATTAAAAATTAATAATGTAGGTGCAATTCTTCTCTCTCCCTTTTTTGTTTTTCAAAAATGTACTCTTTCCACTGTCTTTAAACAAAAATACGAAATTAAAAGTGCTGTAAAAGGTCTGTGAGTAGCTGAGAAATGTCCAAGTCATAATTTCACAGCAGCAAAAGAATCAGAGTGCATTTCACTTAAGTGCTGTTCTGCCTACTCTGGTATTTATTACCATATGTCAAGACAGTGTATTTAGTCATACTGTAAATAGGTATTTACTTAATGTCAGGAAAGCCACATTATAAAGTTTCTCAGAACTTAATTTTAGATTCCAATTTACCTGTCATCTCAATATCTTAATTTCAGTTATTTTTATTTGCCAAAAAGATAATGAAGGAATTCATGGTATTGCTGTAGCTGAAAATCTCCATATTGTTAAGCTCCAAATCACATCATTTAGGCAGCTTCTCATGTGAATTTCTCCAACTTTTTGCTGAGTATATTTCTTTTCATTTCCTAATGGAATAAGTAAGGTTTCTTCCTTTAAATTACTTCTGTGTTCCCCCAGTAACTATAACTAATAAATAACTGACAAAACATCCTATGAATGTTGTTAAAATTAAATAAAACAATAGACAAACCCAACAATATAGAAACAGAAGGACTTCTAAAGAAATGCTTGTGAGAAAAAATAACTCCTGCTCTATGTAACTATGCTTCAGAAGAAAAGTTAATGCAGAGGAAAGCTGGACATACATATGAAATCAGTATGTTCATATAAATATATGCTAGAATGATATTGGAGAGCCTGTTCCAACAGTGAGAACCTACAGTTATTAGAAGCAGGGGTAGGAAAAAAAAATTTTTCTTACAATCTCAAAGGAGTATTTATTTTCTTGTTTATATATCATTATCTTTTAAAAAGCTAAAATCTTTGACAGAGGAAGAAGGAAATGAGACTATTGACATCAGTATTTCAAAGGAAACACACAAAGGCATTTCCATGAAAAGAGCCATCTAAGTAAGTGTGAGGACTACATTAGGAAGAAAAATAAAAATAGCATTAGTTCTTGCCTGCATATGAGTATGTCATATTTCATTATGATTTTTTTAAAAAAAGAGCCACCTATTGGCTGCATTGGAAGAAATGCTTCTGTGTGATCAAATTACTGTTTTGTCTCATTTAATTTTTTTCTCTCTTTTTCAGAATGTTTTCGTAGATAAACCAGCATTTCCAGAATACAAAGTTTCAGATGCAAAAAAATCCAAATTCATACTGTTGCATTTTAGCACTTTTAAAGCTGGCTGGGACTGGCTTATTTTACTGGCAACGTTTTATGTTGCTGTGACTGTACCTTACAATGTTTCCTTTATTGGCCATGATGAGCTGTCTACAACTCGAAGCACAACTGTCAGTGACATTGCAGTGGAAATTCTCTTTATCATCGGTAAGATATGTCAGGGATCTTTTGGGGATCTCTTTTTTGATTTTCAGAATATAGAAAAGGAAATAATCATCCCTTTCATAACTTTCAAGGAAATCAATTTTAGCTGTATAGCTTGATATTTTTTCTGAACTTTAGGTCACCTTTTCTTCCCCCTTTTTTTCTTTTGTTTGTTTGTTGTTTGTTTTCCTTTTCCTTTTTTGCTCTAAATTGGCTGTTACTCTAAAGAGACCTTTGATCTCTAGGAAGATTAAAAAACATCGTTTCACTCTGTCGATGCCTAAACCTTCCCAGTGTAGGGATGTGCTCTGGAATCACTACAGTTTTTGCTCATAATGTACCTTTTTTTCTTTTTTTAATATTACCTTTCACAGATACTTAGAAAAGCCCTGAGCCACTAGCTTTTAAAAACTGATGACATAAAATTCTCACACTGCAATAATGCAAGTGTACAATATCAATATGCTATACTGACAACTGGGATGGAATTTAAGAGGTTGGAGTTTGTCATCTGATCCATTCTACAAACATTTTATTTCCATGATTGACTTAATTCTTATACCTTAAAAGAATTAAAAAGAAACAAGGTTGTATCTAATAGTGGCTTTGTAAAAAAGATATGGGTGTTTTTTTTCTTTTTTAATACCTTTTTTACAATTTCTTTCTTAATATGGAAACGAATTGCTGACTAGAGTCATAATAGAGTTAGAATACCACTCAGTGCTGTCACACTGACAAACCATAGCTCAGGTCTGTGGAGAAACTATTACTTTTAAGAAATAAGCAAAGTTGAGTATGTCTTTCTTGAATATGAGAAGGCTTTGGATGAGTTCTGAATGAGCAAGAAAATGTACAAAAGAATAAAATCATTCTCAGATTAGAAACTTCTTTTCTATTTTTCCCAGTTTTGTCATGAAAAAAATAGCTTAGCTCAAACATTTAAAACAATGTTATGATCTTTAGGCGAACTAAAGAAAACTGAAACATCATAAACACTAAGCAACATTTCAGAATGACTTTAGTTTAACATAAGTTTTTCTTATGAAAAGTTTATTCCATTCCTCTGTCAGCTTTACTGTAGACCGTAAGACTGTAAGACTAGTGATGTGGTTGATGGAAGACTCAGATGTTGTGATGGATAAATATTTCTTTCCTCTTTTGGTCTTTGTTTTGTCATTAGATTTAAGGTCTAATTTTCCTTTTTTATGCTCACTACTAGGTCTTGGTGAACTCTTTCATGGTATTGCAAACAATTCACATTCACAAATACTCAAGCATTTCAGTAAGAAACAATCTGCAATTCAGATCATCAAGGATCATCTTTTTTTTTTGCATAAAAACAGAGAAAGGTCATGACTCTAGTCAGTAATAAATTAATCCATGTTCCATTTTAAAGAATACAAAATGAAATAATGCCACTTGATGTACCTGGGCAACTTTATAAAAAGAGTAGACTCAAAGTTGCAATACTTTGATAATGGTTGTATCCTTCACCCTACACCAGTGTAGATAACTGGTTTGTGTTATAAATGTGTTTATTTGAATATAAGTGCAAGAGAGTATAATCTGTATCTAGCTGATTTATGTGATGTAGTATTCATTTGAAGCAAGACAGATGGTGTACTGCTCACTGCTACTTTTCTGGTTATGTATGTTGCTGGAAATATGGAGTCTTTATATCAATAAGTGAAAAGCAATGATCATTAGAGTATCTGGGTAAGAAAAATGAAATGAAGATTTTCTGTAAATTTTACTTCATATTTTCTGGTTAGACTTTTAATTCTATCATCCAGGAAATCAAACCATGGCTGTAACTAAACACATTCAAAGAAATGTGTATAAAGTACTACAAAAGACTTTTCCTAATCATATTACTGGTAACCACAAGCACTATACTGTAGCATGCCAGCATTCCTCCTCACAGTTTGAATAATGGCTCAGTTTTCCCCAGAATCATTGTTTCTAAAGTTATTATTTCTTTTATAATCTGTAGCTCTGAGGAAAGATTTATGGAGTATTTTCAGGACATTCTCATACTGCGTTGAAATCTCTGCAGTGGATCTATAGAAAATAGTGTGTTTATAATCATCTCTCTATGGCACCTTGTCCGATAAAACGTTGAATTAATATGTCTCAGAACATGTGTGACTATATTGAAAGTAGTAAGATTGACAACATACTTTAAGTTTCAGGGCATTTGTTGCACTGTGTCTCTGACAAGCACATCTGTGATGGATGATCTATGTGCTACGAGAAAAGTCAATGAGAAACATTGTGTAAAATTCTTATAAAGCTGCTGCCTCAGAAAGTCAGTGGGGAGATCTGTCTGAGACTGTCTGAGTCGTATTATAGCTCTGCAGACATGGATTGAGGTATCACAACTGTAGTCATGGATTGGAGAAAAAGAGTCTACTTCGCTTTTATTCAGATTTCTCAGAACGTAGACTAATATTCTTTTTATGAACATAGTTTGCATAAACATTTTTTTGGACTTGACAAGATCTTTGTGTTTTAGCTGTGTTATCCCAGGGCATGGAGATATGACAGTAAAAAACATGGCAATAAGAGGTAGAGGCGTTGTCTGTACAGCATTTCAAGGTAGGGTACAGTATTTCACAGCAGGGTAGAGGCCAAGGTTTTCCTTTAAGCAGAAGAATTTGTATAAGTTTAGTGGCTAAAAATGTCTTTTAGACTTATCCAAGACTGACTATGTGTGTCAGCCTACACTTAAGCATGATAAAAATACATATGGAAGTGTTCTTCTGACTTGGGGTGCTTACGAGTGTTGATATGAATTAAATGATTTATGAGAAAAAAGTACATCTAGCTAGAGGTTTAACTGCTTTAGCCTTTAAAGTTCTCTAAAGCATAGATAGAAGATATAATAATAATATATAATAATAATAATTACCCATTTTGTGATGCCTTTGGGGAAGAGGTGGAAGGAGAAACATAATTAAGACTTCTTAAATTAAGATAAATTTTTCACTTGATATTTCCTATATATGCTAGTGATTTGATAACTTGTGTGATGTTTGAGTGTATTTTCATATCTGCTTTCTTGGTAATGTATGCAAACCCTCTCTAACATCCCTCTGTAAATAAATCTTTTGTTTCCTCTAACTAGAATAAAATTAGTTTAGTTTTAGATTTTTTTTACTGTTTTATGTATTTAAAAATCACAAAGAGGTGCAGACAAAAAGTTTCTAGGATTAATGTATTTAGACAAACACACAAAAAAAAAAATCTTGAGAATGCCCCTGTATTTGCATATGCAATAGCTGCATCCTTCATTTGTGGGTAGGTGCATCTGTGAGTCTAAAGTTTCAATATTTCTAAGATGCATAACGGACCTTCTCAACAATATTTGTAAAGTTTTCTGTCTTCTGGGGAAAAAAAAGGTGGGAGAATCTCTCACCAAATTAATTCCATTTAATTAGTTACAACCTCCCAGTTACATAACTTTTACTCTTCCATGACTACCCAGTGTGGTGTTTTTATTTCCGCAACAATGTCATTCCAGTTTTCAGATATTGTCTCTCTTCATCTGTTTATATTTTTCAGCATAAGTATTTATGCTGAAAAGCAGTAATAAATTTCCTAAAGATTCTCACTCAAAGATCAAACTGATGTAAGCAAGACCATTTTAATGTTAGACATTTTTCCAATAACTTTCCTTGCATAACTTGTAAGGAGAACTGATGCTTGTCTGCACACAAGATGCTTTTTCCAAGCACAAAAACCTTCACCTGGACATAAAGGGGACAAGCATAAGACAAAGAAAATTATTCTTTCACAGAAACGTTTTTTTATCTTCAGGTAGATGCAGATAAATATTATGATAATGGGGGCACCCTGAAAATTTCACTTGTATTGGCTCTCCTGACTCCTCTTCATTTTCAGAGGTGTGATATCATTGTTGCACATCAGTAGTCAGCTTCTCATAGAATGGAAAAATGTCTGCTTGTAGATCTAACCGAAGATTTGAGAATTCACTGCTCCAAAATGTTGCTTACTACTCCTGAAATTGGGAGATTCCTCACAGTTAAACCCAGAAAAATGCTTATCCGAGAACTCCTGCTTTTTCTGAGGCTAAAATGAATGACAACGATGCAAACTACTGGAAAACTGCTTACAGGAAGGTATCAATATGTATTGTGCCAAGTACCATCAAAATTAAAGGTAAAATCCAAGAAGTACTGAACAGATTCCATTCCCAAATCTGATTTTGCAAAGTAATAGCTAAAAGAAAGCAAATTAATTATGCAGTATAAGGGCCTTTTAAAAAACACTTGTAACATTACAGAAACAACTGTCATCTTATATTTCAACTTATATTAATGAATATAAGTTGAAATATGCAGCATTTCCATACATAATTCTTTTATGTTCTGGGGAGAGATTGGCAGGCAGGCCCAGGCTGTGTCAAGATATTTTGCCTTTGTGCTTCTGGCAAATACAAACACTATTCCACTTCTCAGCTGTCCTAAATGAATCTCTTCAGACGTATTCTTTTTCATTCCATGGAGGTGCAGTGTGTCTCTAAAATGAGTCTCCCAAGCTCTATGACTGCCCACACAAGCCAAATGGGGTTATTGGCACAATATTCTTAAGTGCTAATGGCCATGTGGGGTTGCACACAAGGTGGGAGGGAGAGGTTTATTTGATGGCCATACTTTGCCATTTTAAATGTACAGTTTTTTAAGGACTAATTCTAATCCGTTTCTGTGATTTTCTTTAATGATCATGCTCCTCAATAAGATTTTTTTTTTCTGTTTAAGATGTGGAAGAGAACAAATTTTTCTATTTAACAAAACATCATCCTGTGGTATGATAGAGGGTCTTGATACTCCATTTTAGATTTCAAGTCCATTAAAACCTAGACATCATCATTTGGGGTACTTCATTTCTTTAATTTCTAGCAGTATAAAATCTGGTCTAGCTTCTTCCTTCTCGCTATTGTTTAAATGAACACAATACATCTGAGACTTCAGTTATATGCAGTTTTTTATGACCTTCCAGTTCATAAAGATTCTGATAAGAATTAAAAATTTTTACCATCTAGTTCAGTCTCCAAGTATTAATACAAATTGCAATAAACTCTTTGGCTAAAGCATGTTTTCTTGAAGGACACCAGCTCTTCTTCAAAGACCTTAGAGAAAGAAGAATCCATAACTCTATTCCCCTCTGGCTTCTAAATTACATATTTCTATTTTTTTTATCCATCTAGTTGCAGAATTGACATCTTGTTAAATGTTTAGCAGTCCTGTTTTAAAATGCTTTTACCTGCTGTTTCTTAGAGCACACTGGATTGTAAATTGACATCTGATATGATACAACCATATTTTGGCACTTCCTTCCAAAATTAGATAAGAAGTATTTATTGAATACATCTATTTTTTTTCCCACAAGATTATTTATAGCTTCTCTCATAATGGCATATCACTACTACAAAGGAATTAAATACCAGCATTTTTTTCTTAAAACTGCAATTTTCCTTCCTCCTGGCTCCAGTGATTTCTTTCTCTTTCCCAAGCAGGTCTAGATTTTCATGTCAAATTTTCTATAGTTTATATTTTTTTTGTTACTTAGTATCTGTTCAGCATTTGATATATATTTCTTAATAAGAAAAAAATGCTGTTTCTTCAGCAGCTGCAATACATTGTTTTAAATACAATATTTGATAATGTATTATTTTGATATATTAGTATTGATATAGTATGTGTTTTACCATATACTGCATATTTATTTTATTAAGTCCTTACATTTTGATTTCTTAGTACTTAACCTCTGTTGGGTTTTTTCTTGCAAACTTTATTTGACTTCATAATGGCCCAGGTTCTTAACAATGGTGTAAAATGAGTATTACTTTCCTTTCCTATATAAACCAAATACCATCTCCCTCACCTTATCATGTCAGCATCTAAAACAAAATCATCATGCTAATTGTGGTATTGGACTTTTGGAAGGAACATGTTGAATTGAAAAATCACACTTCCATTTGAATAAATTGTTCCTAGGAGGCTTGCTAGGAACATTTAGGTTTATATCGGCAGTAGAATAGAAAAAATAACAGTTGATGTAGAGACAGATAAATAGTTCTTCAAGCAATATATGGTACTAACATTTCCTGGAATCTTTCCTAAAAGCTCTCTGGCCAGATTCTAATACCATTACCCTTGTATAATTAAATAACATTCGCTCAAATAATCAGTTCAAAGAGCTTAGACTTTGGGGAAAGTATTGCTGACTAAAGACAGTCAATGTAAAATTACATAAAGGAAAATGAAAAAAAAAATAAAAGAAATTAGACAAGAGTCAGTCATACCATCCAGAAGAGGGAGGTGGTGTAGGAAATAGCCTGCTCTGAAGATCAGTTGGGCTTTATGTACCTAAATCATCTAGGTCTCAAGCACAGGATTGAATGACTGGAGTCTAATAACACATCATGCACTGCCCAATCCCCTGGTTCCTGCTTATATGTGTACTACTTGCCCTTAAGGTACACGATTTTTCAACCTCATTTAGTCCACAGTAAAAGAAAGTTAAACTGAAGTATATTACGTAGCATTTGGTGAAATCTAAATGTGTGTCATGGGTAGTTATTGAATCACCTGGCTAATCCTAAATTGCTATTATTCTGTAACTTGTTCATATGTTTAATCCCAGCAGGATTTATTTTTTAAAAAAATCAAGTCTAAAGAGAGAAAAAAATGTCACAGGAAAATCAACTACTTCAGGTAAAATAATCCTGTTTATGGGTAAAGAGGTTCAGCTGGGCACCAGATATTTTCTTTTAACAGAGATTAGAAATTGAGATTACACAGAACATATATTGTGCTCTTGAAATTGTAAAAGGGATATTATACTGGAAAATAAGGATTAATAGGTTAGCTTGGTGCATATCAGTTTATGGTTTTCATTCCTTTTATATTCTTTAGGATAGCAATCTGCATTATGCACCAAGTAGAACCTCATTTTTTTTAATGTAACTTTTTTTCCCCTTTGTAGAACAGTTTACAAACAATGTTTTCCTACCATTCACTGAGTGAATGTGTTTGTGTGCGAATGTGTGCATGATAGAAATCTAGAAAGAGATGGCTGGGTAAAAGAGATGATCTGTTATACAGAGCTTTCAAAAAAGGTCACAAAACAGTTTCCAAACCCTAGGACTTGCTCTAGGTTCACAGCTTTTTTGTCCCTAGCTATGAAATAAATTGCCTTTTCTTAGGAACTGAGCATTGCTAGGGAATAGATTTTCATACTGGAAGCTTGAGAAAAAGAAAATAGTCATAAATAGGTGAGCTAGAACACTCATATGAGGAAAGTAATCATTTAAAGCTTTTCAGTTAGATCACATTATTGGCTTCAGAAATTCAGAATAAAAAATATCACAAAAGCATGTAGCCATGGTAATTGCAAACTTGGAAGGTATTAGGGTAATATTGGTCGCAGTGTTCTGGTATTTACTGATGTGTGTACTGTGTAAGAGTTCAATTGCAGCAAAATATATCAATAAATAAGGGACTGCAACTGCATACAGGTAAAAAGTTTTAATTCATTTCATGGCTGAAAAAATTGGTTTTGTTTACATAAAAATGCATTTTTTGGAATGTTTCAGGGTATCTTTGAATGAGATTCAGGGATATCACATTTCTTACAAGGTTTTGGGGTTTTTTTTTTAATGGATGTGTAGCAATTTCTTATCAGTAGTGGAAATAATAGACTGAGAGAATCCATGCAGATTGAGCTCGTTAGCCATGGGATCCAACCAGAAGACAAATCACAAGATTTCATAAACTCACTGTTTGCTTTCTCTGCATGAATCCTAGGGACTTACTGCCTAACAGGGTTTCTGGTTTATGTTGTGTGGGGATGGTAGGGAAAGGTGATCAGTCTGCAGCCTAGAAAGAAGGAGCAGGACTCAGAGGAACAGGACTTAAAAAGCAAAAAGGAATTGCATTAGCAGCCAATTTTGACTAGGAGACTGTACAGAGAAGAAGCCCATTTTTGGACACAATATGCACAAGTGATATGATTCCTTATCCCACGCCTTGGAGAAATTGGAGATACTGTGTTCTCCCTACTGAGTGCTTTCAGGTCAAGTTAACCTTTGTGTTTGACAGAAGCCAAATCACTGACTTCTTGACAGACTGACCCTCTTTGCTTAAGGTCCACACAAGCTCACCTACACATCAGTGAGTGGGGAAGGAGGAAATCATGACTGATTTAAAATGCATGGATGTTGAATACAAAGGGTACACAAGGTGTATTTATGCTAAACACAGTAAAAATCTTTGTAAAAATGTCATGAGAGTCATGTTTATACATGACTTAAGGGACTTTCTTAAAGTACCTAAATCTGCGAGAAAGATTTTGTTGTGCTTTTAGAAGTTCCTTGCCTCAGGAGTTCTAGGTTTTGGGTTTTTTCCTTTACAACTTTCTCAATAAGTATTTAGCACAGCAGTCAAGCTGCAAATAAGGTTGCCCAGATGAAGAAACTGTTTACACTCAACTATAGCTCAGAAAGCTGCCAAGAAATACAAGATGGATCACACTTTATTCCCACCCTATGGACTTTTATCTAATAATTGGATGCAGAAAGAAGCACTTACCATTTCCTATTCAATGTTATATATATAACTATTATCTGAGGCTGTTGTCCTAAATTGCTTTGATAAGAAGGTAGAAAGGGGTGCAGTGCAGAAAAACCTCTAATCTCTTAAATCTTGAACAGTGAATTGCACATGCACATTGATAAGCCTTTGGTGTACTGGATGTCTTATGGGAATTTAAAGCAAGAAATTATCTCCTTTTCAGTTAAACTCTTAGTTGTTTCACAAATGCTAATGTGCAATAAATAAGCAAATTCTTTTTCTGACTTTGATAACTACACTTTGGAGTTTCTGAGAAAAAAAAAGAATGAGAAATTTCAAAATATTAGTGATGTAAATATCCTTATCTTTCTTAGCTCTATCAAGCAAACCTGCATGAAGTAGTTATGTATGTGACTGGTGCTACTGTACTGATCTGGAAATGGGAATATTAACCAACTATCTCTATGAAGCGCCTGTGGAGTTAAACCAACCACTTTATCATTATGAACTGTATGAAATTATGCTATTTTCCCATCTTAATTGTATTATTGAAAATTTCATAACATTTTTGTAGCTTTAAAAATGCAGGGCTAGTTGAGACTATTTCATGAGCTAATCTAAAACTCTTGTATCTCTGAGTTTACTTATATGTTCTGTTCAGCCTGAGGATTTGGTTGAATGAAAAAAAGTAGCTCTTACAGCACGAACCTTCCAGACCGCTGTCCATGGAACTAGATAGCCTTGAATATGTGTGTTGGTCACATTGTGCCAAGACTTTGTGCTAAATCTTAAAAAATTTTCAGGATCAATACTGTGCCAAAATGAGAATTCTGCCAAAGATTTCATTGATTTAGGACACTCAACTCTATCGGGTCAAAGGCAGGGAATGACAGATATCAAACTGCTAAAAATACCACAGGTTCACTACTGAACACAGGCTAACAAGTATGTCAAATGGTCCTAGCAGACTGCCTAGCCTCAAAATGCAGAAGACAGCATAAAAAGTTTCTGCTAGTGAAACTTGGCAAGTAATTATTTCCCAGACCCAATGTATTAGAACTGGGCATTTGATCAAAATGCATCCTAAGGAAATCCTTTCTGGTACCCCAAAGGATTGATCTGATGTGATTTTCTCTGTGTGTTGTATCTCTCTCTGCTTCTTGTCTTTGCTCTCAGTGAGGGAAAAGAATTGTGTCCTGGCTTCTTACATATTATGGCTAACAGGCTTGAATATAAGATCTTACTTTACTCAGTCTCAGTATGGACTGAAGAACATGTAGGGAGAAATGTGAATCGATCTTTTTTT
The DNA here is from genome assembly GCA_013396755.1 of Sclerurus mexicanus. Lineage (NCBI taxonomy): Eukaryota > Metazoa > Chordata > Aves > Passeriformes > Furnariidae > Sclerurus > Sclerurus mexicanus. The sequence continues at coordinate 42,597 of VWZF01005820.1, forward strand.
TTTTTCCCTGAAGCTATCTTGCTGTAAACACCAGACTTAATGGTTGGCTGCACTCTTTTCTGGCATTGCAAAAGTTACACAAGTAGTTCTCACTAATGTTAGTAGAACTAGGGTGCATAGCTTGAGGACAGATTATAGTCTTTGTCTTGTAGGACATGAAAATAATTGAGACTGTTGTCAAGACTTTAGTTTCTCTTCTTGTTTTAATGTGTTTTGGCAAGACATGTCAAAAGTATGTCTCATATTGAAAGACACTCATCCTGGAATGTTAGAGAGGAACACACAAAATGCACAAGCCACCAGGAACTTCGTATCACTTTTGTGATCTCCAACATAGACAAAAAACCTTTTGTTTAAGTGTGTTTAGCACTTTTCAGTTGATAAGCAAATGGTCATCCTTGAGGATGGCATTTGTCCTCTGTGCTGGATAGTTATCACTAAAAGAGCTTTAATGATACCTTTAAAATAAAATAATTAATGATTTTTTATTTCAAAAGAAATGTAAATAGATTATATGGACAGAAGTCATATCCCCATTTTTCATTAAGAAAAATACCAATATTTGGTATAGCTTAAGGGGTAATATATGTGGGTGATGGTTTTTAATCAAGCTCCCTTTCAAATCAGTGAATTATAAATGTTTAAGATATTCTGTTTACTCCTTGCAAAGAATCATGCATCAATTGGTTTAGCTCTATGTGTGTGCTTTTCTTACCACTAGGGGTTTGTTGTTTCTGTACTAGACTCTTCATCTCGTATTTGTGATGCATAAGCAAAACAAACAGTGTTATGCTGGATTCCTGGTGTTATCCCCAGGAATCAAGAAATCACTGTCTCTAATTCTGTTCGTTCTTTGGCAAGCAGATATTATTTTAAACTTCCGAACAACATATGTCAGCAAGTCTGGCCAAGTTATATTTGAAGCAAGATCTATTTGTATCCACTATGTGACTACGTGGTTTATCATTGATTTAATTGCTGCACTTCCTTTTGATCTTCTTTATGCTTTCAACGTCACTGTGGTAAGTACCGACCTATCTTTTTAATTGTTCTTTTTTTTCAGGAGGGGTTTGTTGATGTTATTTTTTTCCAGATCTGCAAACTAAAATAAGTGATATCATAGTCATTATGTTACATTTGTGTTGGCTTACTTATGCTAAAACAAAGGTTCTTCTTCTGCTAGCCCTATTAGATTTAGTAGAGTAAGAATCTACTAAGCAAAATTACAAAAAATAAAGCAAACAAACGCCATCAAATAACCAAACACCCCCTTCCACTCCAAATCAGAAAGTTTAATTTTTAAAAAAGTGTTGGCAGAGGTTTCTTAATTTTGTGGTCTTTTGCTATGAGACTAAGAGTTTTAGCTGTCCAGTTCCTAATTCCCAGAATATTGATCTCTTATAAACAGATGCACTCAATCTCAATTTCATCAAAGTTCATCAAACAAGCACATAGATGATAGGTTAGACACACATTAGAAAAAAAACCCAACATAGAAAGACACTAGTCAGGAAGGATCCCATGTAAGGTGTCATCTTTGATTTTATCATTTATTTCCATTTCCCTCAATGAACTTCCTTTTTGTTCCATTACCTTAAGAATCATCAATCTGATGCTAGTGCAGTAGCTTTTGAAACCAGACAGCTAATAGTTCAACATTGTTCAATGACTGTTTTTTTATAAACAGTGGGTAATTTAAATACATTACTATCTCAGTTTATCCCTTACTTTAAAACCAAACAGCTAACAACTCTGTTGGCTTTATTTCCATTAAGAATTTTTCATTAAATGGATCAGGTTTACCTTTTCCTTTAAGGAGAAAAGTAAAAAACCCAACCAAACAAACGAAAACAAACAAAAGCAAAGCAAACAAACAAACAAAACAGCAACAAAAAAACCCCACACCTTTTTTTTTAGTTTTCTCCACTGGAAGGAATTATATGCCTTCTGTACTTAATTCTGGAAAAGAAAGCATTATCCAATAATCATTTTTACTATTAAAATGTCACAATTTTATAAATGCTGCTCGAATATGATTAATAGACAGCTCCTGTCTGCTGTACTTTTAAACTTTTTCCCTTAATAAGTTCTCTAATATGATGATTAAGAACATCTGGGGACACCCTCTGTTAGCAGTGGATACTAACACTAAGCCCCAAAAAATAAATTATATATAGCCATGTTGATTTCAAATTAACTTTGACTGACAGGTGTAGCTTTCTGAATGCTCCAAGAACCAAATACCTAATTAAAAGTTTTTGCAGGGTCCAAACTGCTTCCTTCCTTTGCTTTGGCCCAACCTTGGTCTCTAACTGCTAAAGACCCCCTCAGTGTAGAGAGACAAGGGCCAAGCCTCTCTTCCCTCTGGTAATTGAGAGCAAATCTAGAGTTTCAGAGTCTGCACCCTGCATTCACCCAAGCAAAACTCCATTCTTTGTTCTCTTTGTTCCTCGATGCCTTACAGTGCCTTACTATATCATATTCCTTATCATGACAAAACTTGGCAACTGTTAATATAATCCTCAAGATAACAATGGCTATCAACTGTTTCAAGAATGGGGGGAGGTGTTAATCACATTCCACTGTTTTCAGACTTAATGATTTAATAAGCCATTTCCTCATATCTGTTCTCAGATTTTCACTTCATCGACTTTCAGATGTTGCCTCAACAGAACGGTGAGAAGGGGCATCAGGGAGCATCTCACTCCTTTGCTGCTCAGGCCCAGGCACAAAGGCCAAACTTTTAGGGAAGCTCTAAATTCTGCAAGCTATAGGTATAGTGCCATACATACCTGTGTATGTATGGCACATATATGTCATACTCCAGTTGAAGATTGATGGAGCCAGAGTGAATGTAAATGCCCTGGAGTCTTTTGCTATCTTTGATATATTTTGACAGAAAAAAAGCAAAACTGTATGAGTTGGCTCTACTGCCTTTACACCTTGGAGGGATTCTGCTCTACCATCAAATCCAGGCCTCTTTGGAGGTCTGAGACCACAGGCACATTCCTGCCTAACCTCAGTGCATGCTGAGTTCCTTCCATCCTTGTGTTCATCTAGCACAGAGGATCCCTTAATTTGTGTAAATGTGGTGTGAAATGTTGCCAAAGTAAAAACACGCCATTAGGCACTAGTTATAATGATTGAGTTTGCTCCGTTCTGAGTCACTGTTGTTGGTTATATAACAAGAGTATCTTTTTTCTTTTCAGAAAAAACAGCTACTCAGGTGTACAAAAATGATAAAATATTCACGTTTCCTCATTAGTTTATTTTTTTATGTAGGAGATGATTCCTCCAAGCAGAAAATTTAATCAGTGGTTTGTAACAACTTTATTTTTCAGTACTTCTCAGGACTGTGCTGATGGAGTTTGTGTTAGTCTCAGATAAAATTCTGTCCCTGTCATTTTGACAGAAAAAGGTTAACCCAGCTAGTCTAAAATGATTAACAAAATGGAAAATTTTGATGGGTTTACATCTGTGGGCAAAGCAAAATCTACGCAGGCACAAATATGAATGCTGACTCCTCATTTTGCCTTTCTAAATTTGTCACATAGAAAAAGAAGCTGCCTGATGGCATTTTAGATCTTCCAATGGCATGTTGGACACAATACCAGAAGAGTGTTTGGCATGACTAATGAGAAAACTCAGTGCAATTACATATTAATAATTACATCTGTGTTCAAATTTATGCAGAAATTATTTTGAAATGAGACCTTAGGCCTTAAAATGAAACATGTCTCCACATGAAAAAGAATATTACGATATATGATACATTGTCTTTAGATCTACTAGCATTCTGCAGCTTAACAAAAATGGTCAAAATTTAGGCAAAACTGATAACTGGTAGGGCACACCTATTGTAACAGTCCTTTTACAATTTCTTATTTGTAGGAATGTAATAAAATTCCACCTAAGGTATCGTATTTGGTTGTGATGTGGTAGATCATAGGCTGATGAAAGCTCCAATGTGTATGCCATAGCACATATACAATAATTATATACACAGTCATTATATATATACTTTTATATTAGTACAACACCTTTAAGAGTCAGTCATGAATAGGGACCTGTCTTAGTTCAAAGGGAGGACTAAGATATCAATGTTGACTAGGAAAAAAAAAATCCCTCTCTCTTTATATTTAGGAAAAAAACCAAAACTTCAATTAGGAAATATATATATATATATATGGAAAAGGGTAACAGTTCTCAATCACAATACATTTATATGTATCCCCAGAAAAAAAAACCAAACCCCAACAGTTTATGATAAAAATCTTCCCCCTTCCCAAACGACAAGAAAAAAAAATTAAAGGGTCTTTTAGCAATTCCCAAAAGGACTGCAACTGTATCTAAGGACAGCAGGAGGCGATGTCGCGCCTCAACCGCTGGCCTCGCTCCCAGGGGATGCAGTTGTAGTCACGGACAGCAGGAGGCGATGTCGTGCCCCGGCCCGCTGGCCTCTGTTTCTCCCTTGTAGATTCACCAGTGATGGAGATGGCTGTAACAGCAGCAGGAGGTCTGTCTTGGAAAATGGAGGAACAGGAGCCAGTCTCTCTCTCTCCTCTCCCAGGCAGCTCCTGCGATGTCCGCAGATGACCAAAAAGCGGTCTAGTCAGGGATGAGAAGGCAGAAGAATCCCAGCTATCCAGTGAATTCTGGACACCGGTGTGTTCTCTGCCTCACTCCCTGCGCCGGTAGCTGCAGTAGCTGCCCTTGCTGACCTGTGCAGAAAGAGAAGAGCTGCCCCCTCCCCCTCCCCTCCCGACCTGGGGAGAGAGCAGAACAAAACCAAAACTAGGCATCACATGAATATGCAGTTTTCCTTTGTTATCCAGTCTCCGCAGACAAAAGCGTTATCTCCAAACCTCCAGGAAGGAATTCCAACGAGTATCAAAGCTATAACAGGACCCATTTACCTTGAGAGTGCAACAGAACCATGTTGGGTTCAAACAAGCTGAGGAGAGAGAAGAAAGGAGACTTGAGTAAATGAATTACCACAGAAACAGAGGCAGTTGGTATATTTGCACACCATTCATAGAATAATTCTCATTTAAAAGTTATATGATTGTAGTAATACAATCCTGGCAATTACTTCAAGTATTTTCCAGCCTTCTGTCCCATACCTGCACACGTTCTTGGGCTTATGACCACAGACATAAGTAGTTCCTTGACATTGTGGATGACTTAAGATGGAGAAAAGAAATACAAGAGAAGATCTTGTAAATGTTTTTGTGCTCCAATGTCAGATATTACTCCTGACAGTAGTGAACTTCAAAGTATTTTTAAAAAGTGTCATGTCTTTGTTGATTTTCTTTTTTTCCCCTGCTATGACCATGAGAAAAAAATGTTAAAGGTCTTGAGAAAAAAACCCATTAATTAATGGGCAGTAAGTACTGCCCATTGAAAAAGCTCTTGCGAGAATTACTTATGCATTATCAAAACCGTAGTGACCAAAAAAAAAAAAGTTTGTAGTTTTTTTAAATTTTCTTCTTCACGGGTTTTCCACCTACTTAATTCCTGAGACTCGTATAAAATCACTGAATTGTTAAGTCTTTGAATAAATAAACATCATATTGCAGAATTTATCAGTCACCTCAGACCCAGCTGTTAGTGAATGCACACCTATAAAAGATTTCAGATTATTAGTTTTGGTAACAGAAAGAGAAAGGTTGAGCTTCAGTTTATTCTGGATTGGCAAAAGCAAAAAGGTGTTGATTAAACTGTGCTTTTAGACTTTCTTTTCAGAAAGGTCTTTACTGTGCTCTAGGAGGGCCGTGGGAAGGCACTTCGAGTCTGATGTTATTTTTCTCGCTGATGCATGTATCCTGTAACCTAGTAAGCATTCATCCTAAAGGCTCATTAATGAAGGGGGAAAAACCAAACCACTTACTGTTAATGACAATTATGGCTATTTAGTCTTCAAAAATAAATTAAAAGTATTTCGATCCTAATCTATGTATTATTTGTTAACTCTACTGAACAGCTGAAACATGAGCCAAATACATTCCATGAAAAACTGGGAGCTGTGCACACTCTGGTGTGTATGTAGGTTGCAGACTGCTCTGGAGGGATGGCATCATCCAGAGACTGCTCACTGTGTGCTGAAACTCCGCTAAGGCCAAAGCCCATATACTTCACAAACTGGTGTATACTTAGAGTGCTGAGCAGGTTAGGTGCTTCTTTTGCCATGTAAACTTGAAAGGTAGTAATATTCTAGCTAAGGAATTTAAGAAGCAATATTAGAAGTCTTAATGCAAGCTTTTTTGGATTGCTACTTAGTACAGAGCAGTAAAATATGCCCAGATCTGTCAACACAGGTTTAAATCCAAAGAACAAATCTGAGTCTTCTCTAACTTCTCTGCTTCCTTGTTCTGCAAAATATCTGCTATACGTTATCACCTCTTCCCAGCTAAATTATAAACTGGTTTCATCTCATACATATTTAAGTTAGGTCTACTGTTAGAAGAAACTGAATATCGCTGTGTGCCTGGAGATATTTATTTTGTGGCTTCGTATTGGAATCAAATGAATATTGATCAGTTTGACAATTGTATTTCTCTTCTTGAACTGGGAAGAATCCACTTTTCACAAACACAATTTTTAAGATAAATAGTAATTACATGTTTATGCATCCAAATTAAACACTTTTTTTAAAGCATCTTCTCTGCTGTCTTAAGATTCTGTCTAGTAGTTATATAACAACTAAGAGCAGGAAAAATTTCATAGAGCTTTAGAATTTCCTTTCATTGACACAAGAGAACTGTGTGATATAAGTAAGCTGCTGACAAGTTGTTTTCTCTCCATGTTCTCCTAGGTTTCCCTGGTCCACCTTCTAAAGACAGTGCGGTTGCTCCGTCTCTTGCGTCTCCTTCAGAAGCTGGATCGCTACTCCCAGCACAGCACAATCGTTCTCACACTCCTCATGTCCATGTTTGCCTTGCTTGCTCACTGGATGGCCTGTATTTGGTATGTCATAGGGAAAAGGGAGATGGAACAGAATAACCCCCTTACCTGGGACATAGGTAAGTTCTTCCATTCTACATATCCATATGTATACACATATACACTTGTATATATCCATAAATGTATGTAAGTATATAAAAACACATGTATAAGTCACTCAGGATTTGAGGGTTTGTTCAACCTTATGCAATTTTTTAATGCTGTCTGTAAAAACAAGGAAGCGATTTACACTCTGAGTTTCAGGTCAGTTTGAAAAAGAGAGTTAAAATATGGAAACACAGGATTTTTAAGAGTAATTCAAATTTTGGAAAATTGAGGATCTGGACAGGAATGGTCTGGACAGATTGTGTAAATGAGTAAGGGGTTTTGTGAATTAGGAAAATTCATCAACAGATGCATTCCCTTGAGCGTGCTGATTATTCCTTCCTATACATTGAAACAGATAGGCCCTAAAATGCCTTCAAGTTAAAGCTCGCTTTGGAACTATTGTTTGGTAGTTTTGCAGGCTTGGCTCTTTTGCAGAGCAGATGAAGTGTTTCTCAGTGGAGAGTTTTGAGATGCTCAGTTTTGGTCCAGTGTTTTCTACCCCAGCCTTTACTCTGATTTAATTGTGTGTTCCAGATAGGTGCTTTAGATTTTAAGCTTTTAATTTTTTGTCAAAGATTTATTATTATTTCTGAGAGTTGTACTCACATGTGATGGTACAATGGGGAAGCAATATACCTTGTATGAGAGCCTGACATCACCGGGAACTCATACACTGTTGAAGGTGTTACCCACTAGTGCAATTCCACAATTTTCCCACGTGGGTCATTCTGACTTTACTGTAAAGGCACATGGCTTTTGCTGTCTTTCTTAGATGCAACATCAATATCAAGAATCCCCTTTTCTCCCTTTTCTTTCTGGTTCTTTGTGTTCTAGGCTTTTAATTCCACTTGTATTTACCTTTAGCTTAATCTGAAGCAGGAGAGGAAATCTGGTCAGCAATAAAATTAACTGGAAAAGGGTAGCCTGGCTAGTTTTGTTTGTGCTATTAGATATGTAAGACATGATTTACAAGCATACAGATAAATTTTAATAGGTAAGCTATATGTGAGAGGAAAAGAATGCATGTGTATCTTTCATAAACAATGATTGTCTAATCATTAGGAAGAGTTTCCCAACAGAAAAAATATTTGTGGGGTGGGGACAATAATGCAAACATCTGTGTCCCAAGGCTCAGTGATGCATATTCAAACTGCAGATTGCCCTATTCTTATCTCCTTTACTTTCTTTTCTCTTAACCCCATTAAGATCTGCCTAAATATTGTCTAATAACCATAAATCTGAAGGAAAAATGACAAGCACGTTAAAGGTGCTTGACCTCAGAGAGGTGAGGATGTGGGGTCAGGAGGAAAATAAGTCCAAGAAATGCCTCTCTCTAATTTTTTGTTCGGTTACTTAAAGCTTTGGGCAAGTTTTTATTCTAGTTAGTTGTTTATTTCTCTTTCCCTTTGTAAACGAGGTCCATGACCTGCTGCTGAACTCCTCATGGAGTGCAAATTTCTCAAATAAAAGACTGCAGCTGTAGGGGAGAATATACAAAGAAAGCCTACTGTGCAACAATTGGTCAAATACTGCTAACAGAGAAAAAAAATCCAGATGAGGACGATGATGATGACGATAATAATAATAATTCTCTCTAGTGGGAAGTAGCTATGAAGACACATTGTCAGCTTATATAGGCCACAAACAATAACTGATTTCAGAGCATTCATTGCAGTCCAGGTGATGATGTTGGGCTGTGTCTTTGCTCCACAGGTAGGGCTGCTGCCTGTGCTCCCCATGTTCTCTTTTCCCCAAGCCAAGGCCACATTCAGGAGACTCTCCTTATATTCCCTGGGGCTCTTGGCATTTATTACTATGAAAACATTAATTTTCACCCATCATTTTTTCCCCTCTTGTGCAAGGGCAGTAATAAGCAAAAGTCCCACCAACCTCATCAGAAAAATCCCAGTTTAACCGAAATAGAGACATTTCCCAGAAGTCCCATTTGTGTCTCAGAGTTTTGTATCTGGGTTATCACATGCTGATCATCTTCTAGAGCACTTCCTAGGCAGGAACTGCTCTTTAACAGTCCCTCACCATGGGCTCATCTCAACCTATGAGACTCAATGACCTTCCCTGGACAGCTGCAGACAGTACACCTCCACCCTGGATGGGCCAAGACACTTTTTAATGCTGCATACTCTTAGACTTTAGCCTCCTGCCTGGAAAAAGGGTTTCACCATTGGGTTACAGCATGATTTTGTTTTGGTTGTTTTTTCAATACTGTGGGTTTGCATTTTTGCCTGGAAAGATGTTCTATTTTTGTGCTATATCTTTTGCTACTCAGGTGATATGTAGCTGATTATCTGTAGCTAGCCTTTCTTTTCACCTTAAGAAAACTTCAAATGACAAGTTCATTACAGCTCAAAGCATCCACATAAATGATATGTTGAGGGCAGAATGGTAGGTATGATTCAGAGTATGCGTGATTAAGACAAGTAAAAGTATTACAGAGAGAATAATAAATCACAAGCAAATAATGTACACAGAAGAAATCTTGTTTGGAGTATAGTTAAGGTAGTATTATTGTAGGACACTGAGGATAGTCTGTTCTCCTGAAGGAAGACCTCAACTGAAAATTTTTGTGCTGTTTTGGAGAGCATGTAAAAGAGATTTTCTTACTGCAGCCAAAGCAGTAAAATAGATCCTTAGTCTTATATTTATAGATTTTAATTTTTTAACTTTTAATTTTGATGCATTAAGAGTAAAACCGGAGACTCAAGTTTCCATCAATAAATCTTATACAAAGTTTATTCTAGCCATTAGAAGGCTTTCTAATTGAAAGCACTAAAATACAATGCAAAAGTTACAAGTCCTATAATATTTTATATTAAATGGACTGTGTCCCCTCCTTGGAAAGTCTACTTTTGATTCTTCACTGGAGTGTCTTAGGAGATGTCCACCTGAAAAATTGGTGTATGGTTGCTGTAGTGTATAAAATAGCTGAAATATAAGGATGAGTTTATTTTAAGAAAGGAAAATGATGCCTGGAATGAAAATTAATTTGCTTGGGGCATGGAGGCAAGTGCTGGGGGAAGAGGCAGAAGGAAGAAAAGCTTTTAGCAATCTCCTTACTTCACTTAGTGCTTCCTCAGAAAGCCTGTATTGGAGAATTCAAAACTGAGGTTTGATGACACTTAAAGCAAATATTTTAAAACTGCAGTACTGTTAACATAATACTTTGAACCTTGCTGTGCCATCAGATATGCACCACAGCCCCACATGCACATTGACTTTAGTGTGAGCAGCATTTGCTTCTGTGCATCTATTTCTCTGGCTAATTTAAACAAATGAGGTGCTCAATTTGCATTTGGATTAGGGCAGTGGGAGTGATAAAGTTCTTCCTCTGAAAATACCCAGAACTGAAAATGGCATTTGCTTTGTTCTTGCTGGACCCAATTGTAAGGCTTTATTTCAGTTTTTGTCCTTATTCAGGCAACATTCCCACTGCAAATAACTTAAAAATGGGTTTACATTCACAAATTTAGCCACGTGGTTGCAAAATGACAAAGGTGTAGTGCCTGGGTATATTGTTCAGGAACTGTCGTGATGTGGTGGCATTGGGCCTTACAGTAGTGTAGCATAATGTTAAAATCTGGATCTCTTGCTTAGCTCGAGTATTGCTAGGTTTAACTGATTGAATGGTTTGGAAGATACACAGTTAGGGCACTGTTTTCAGATCCTATAAACCTTTACCTCAGCAAATTTTTGCATCTAAGGAAACAGTTGTTCCATGTGCAGCAGCTTGACACTAATGTCTGGTAAGAGACCTAACTTGGACATACCATTTCCACCCACCTGAGAGTGGTACAGTCCTTGTCCGCTTTTCCCTTCTAGCATTTTCAGGTCTATCTCTGTTACATTGCACTTTGTTCCACTCATTTGTTCTCATTGGTAAAACAGATGCCTTCCTAAAACATGGCATGATTTTCAGCAACCTATAAAAATAAGATTAATTTTCTGTCACCTGACACAAAGTAGAGACTGTACAATGTTGAGGTTCCTGGCTGATCCTAGCAACCTAATTCCATTGGCTCTCATATCTGTAGTTTAACTGGTGTTAGATTTAGGCATGGGCTCTCTATTTGCTGACTGTTCATTTGTGTTAGTATATACTGAGCTATTCCCCTTCAATTTCTTGTCAAATATGAGAAAATGACTGTTCAACCTGAAACAAGGAAAACAGGAAACAGATAATATTGAAAATACTTCCTGTTGCTGAAGGTATTCATTCTGTAAGAACCATGTCAGCTGTTGAAACTCAGATATCTTGAGTGTAATGAGAAGATTAGAAGAGGGCCAAGAGTCAGGATACTGGCTCTCTGAAATAGTCAAACTGTCAGGTATAATTTATGTTATTGTCTCAAAAAAAAATTCATTCCTGTCCACCAGAAATTTAGCTGCAACTTTTTATTAGTCCATCTACAGTAACACAACAGTCTTTGTGTTAAAAGAGGCATTGTTAAAAAAATGTTGTGCTTTTATAGAAAATAAAGTATATATATATATTACTTTGAGAGAAGCTTTAAAATTAGGTCTGTAAAGGGTATTGTTCTTCAGCTATTTAAATCCTTAATTCAGTAGAATACTTCTACTCTCATCTCAGGTTTTTACTAATTTTCTATTTGTTTTATATTCCACACATTTGAAAATAAGAACTGAATCGTGGCTGAATCACTGTATTTTCACATACTCTGCAATATAAAACTTCCCCCACAAACTTCCTTTATCACACTCTTGCAGTCAGAGCCTTTAAAAGGACTTGGATAGTGACTTCCAGTGAATACCCTCAACTAGTTCTCACTTCCAAAGTTTGGTACAGAAAAAGGTACACAGCACCTGAGTGGTGGTGGTAAAAAATGTTGAAAACAAGGTTCAATCTTCAGGCCCTTTTATTTAGGTTTTGTATGCCTCATGTTGGGCTGAAGTCAACAGCCCGAATTCACAATCATCTTCCCCACTGAGTCCAAAAGAGAATTTAGATGCAGGTACAAGGTGGCTGAAGAATCCCCACCCGTGCACATAGGAGAGATCTCTGTTTTAATTATGTAAAGGTAGTTGCACTTCTGGCCTGATGCAGAAGTTGGCTGAAATGGATTATCCAAAATGTGTCTTATGTCTTAGATGTAAACTTTAAGTTACATTCTTGAGCTTGGGTTCCTAAATTCCACCCAAGTCCTTTGTGGTCCCCAGGTAGCCTCAGTCTTGTCAGAATTTTGTGAGCCGACATCACTGGGATATCCATTAAGAGAGCCATTGCCCTCACCTGCTCTCGTGCTATCTGGCAGATAGCAAGGTTCAGCACAGGTGCCCTGCACTCCCTGGTCCCCTTCGGTAGGAACAGCAGTTCAGTTTGTTTTGTTGTACTGTAAGAACTAAGTGAATCTTCCTCACTGCCAGAAAGAGTATTTGCAAATTTCCAATGATATCAGCAAAGAAAACTGTGTTCTGCTATAAGATATTGGTCTAGTTTCACTGCTCTAAACACATCCATCAGGTTAGAACTGACATGTAAATTTATGAATCCTGGCACAGAGCAGAAAAGAACGTCATGCTGACTACATCGCACAGGACATCATTCACTAGCAATGATCAATTGTTTATTTCAGTCTGTCATCTCTGTATCTGAATGTTTGATTTTAATTTCTCTTCTTGCCTGCTTCATTATGTTTTCAATTATCAGTTTGCTTCATTTTTGCCATTAGTAATAACAGAACCTGTTCCTTTGGAACTGTGGCCCTTTCTGGTTTCTAAGAGGTATCTATAAGAAAAAGAATTAAAAAAATATAGTCATGTCATGCATGAGTGCTGACATCCTCAATTTAGTAAAATAAATTATAATATGCTGTTGACCTTGAGTTGCCTGGATTGAAGGTCCACTGTTGCATGGAATAGAAATACCTGGATTCTCACAGGTCTATTTTGTTTGTGGGAAGCAGGGCTGAAAATTCATTTCTAATTAATATATGAAGGAAATGGTTGGTGGTTACCACTCTTGTGAAGCACTTTGGGATATCGGTATCTGAGAGACTTAGCCAACTGATTTGGGTTCTTTCTCACAGTATTATATGAAATAATTAGCCCCTGGAGTGTCATACAGAAATAATGAATAGGAATAAAGGAGACAGCCAAAACAAGATGATTACTTTGAAGCTCTGAAACTTATCAAAGCACTCAGCTTACCAATAGGGCTTACTACATTGCACATACTTTGAAAAAGACAAGGATGTACTAAAGTAAGGAAACACTGGATAGTGATAAAGCATTTTAAGGCAAGCAAAACAGAAATTTTTAATTCCAGGCAAGTACCTATCATTGGAATGCTTTTGAATATTTTTAATGCTTTTTTTTTATCCTTAAGAATTTTATTCCTCTGTGATAGTAACACTTTTGTTGCACACACTGTATGTAAATTTTCCATGTATTAATGTCTGAGCTTCACAATTTCTAGCCTTGTTAGAACAAAAATAGAGAAAATTATTAAAATCATGAAGAAATTAGAGTTATTAAATGTACCTATTTATTTCATAACAGCAAAGAAATATTTATTTGAAGTCTTTTGGACACCTTATCTGCATGGTTAAAACAATTCTGGTGTAAAATATTATATGTGAGACTTAATTTGGAGATGCTTATGGTGTGAAATATTAATGAAAGAAAACTTTTATCTAATTGGGTTACACTTTTGAGTTAGTATAAACAAGGAGAGAAAGTTCATCTTGCTTTTGAAGAAGTCCCATTTGCAGACAATCATAGATATTCACTATTTTTAGTACAGTACAGAGGCATGTAGTATTTCCTGTGTCTGACAGTCTTTTAGATTAGACACAGAGAAATTTAACTGCTACAAGGAGGATTTATGTGAAAAACCATAGTCACCAAAACATATGCTGGAAGTATGTGCAGAAACCGTGTCTGCACAAGACCTGCAGTTACAACTTAAGGTCTTAGGCTGACCTAAAAACCTGGACCTACTTTTCTGCCTATGTTATATGTTAAGTAAATACTAAATACAAACCATAAATATAAACTATATACTAATATACTTTTTAGGAAAAGTTTTCTTTATTAACAGCCCTCATTTCAGACCTGGATATACCAGACCTTGTCAGGATTTGAAATATAAAATTATATTTTAAAATAGTCATATCAATTAATTTTGTGGAAATCATTCAATTTTGTATTTGAAAACCCAAAACACTATTTTTGAGGTGTAAGTGTGTGAGACAGAAGTATCATTTGTTGAGTTGAACCAAAATATTTCCTTTGCATTTACATTAGCATTAATTTGTATTTTAGCTGTTTTGGGCCTTAGGAAGTTTTATTCTGCCATTCTTCCCTGCTGTTCCTTTCTACAGGTTCAGTTCCTTGATTAAACTGTATTTTTCTTTATGCAGAGTGCTTTGCCTTCTGATTAAGCCCTTTTAGCAATCACAGAATACCCCAGGACTGAGATACCCTATTGGATTTGAAGAAAAAAAAAAAAAAGTATGAAATACCTTATTAAAGGGAGTGTGAGATTTTTATGTAGTTATTAGTATGATTCCAAGATTTTCTACCTATTAAAAAATATGTTGGACTATTTTTAAATGAAAAATAGAAATCTGTCGTGCAGATGAAGCCTCTGAGATTTGACAAAGTGTCCTGCTGTGTCTAACCAGAGATTACCTACATATCACTCATTAATTCTATGAAGCAGTTTTTATATCAGTGGAAAAGCTGTATCTGTACCAATTTTTGCAACCATAGTAGAAATTCTTATTGCCACGTGTAGGGGGAAAATCAGATCAGTATACACCCTATAAGAGGGTATAGTCCCAAGAGGTAAAATAACACCATGATCTTTCTATGTGGTTTCTCTGATGGGAACACTGTAGAGTACAATTTATTGGAAGTTGAACATATTGTGCATAAAAGTCGTGCTCAATTGATTTGAAGTTACATCAGTCTTTAACCCTTAACTGCTGTACTTGGAGTGCTGGCTGGAGAGAACCTCTGGAGTTTATTTAGACCAGTCAGCTGTTTGAAGCAGGACTACCACATGCACTAAATCAGGTCAGACACTGTTTGCTCCATCCTGAACACTAGCAACATTGGAGAGGACTCACCTCTTTGGGTAGCTTGTTCTAGGATTACACTGCCCTCCTTGCAGAGTTTTGTACCAGTTTGCTAAAACAGTGTCTATTACAGATTGGTGTGATAGGAAGTTTTGTTAGGATTTCTCAAAAATCTCTACTTCTGCTTTTAAAGCTCATGGCTTGGCTGTTCAAATTTCAATATTTCAATCCAGTTAAAACCCACAAAGCCTTTGTTATAAATTTTGAAATCCTTTCAGCAGCTGCTTCAATATGCGATTGGACTGCTTCAAAGCCCTATCGCATAGGTAGGGATCCTAGGGAGTTAGACTGCCATACTGCAATCCAGAAACATCCCATAATGACTAAAATAGATATGCTTTTCTTCTATAGCACAAGCATGCCTTAAAGTTTTAATCTAGAGATGTTCTCTGTGTATATTGCTATTTTCTATTTATTTATCTATCCTTTTTTCCCCTGCCCTTTAACAGATCAGGTGCTTGATAACAGAAGGGGTTTGATGCTCCCAGAATAGAAAATTATTTCCATATAAAAATGAAGAAATTATTCAAGACACCTTTCTTTCCAAACTCTCGTCCATTTTCACACACCTTGGAAAACATTTGTGCTCCTTTTGTGTTTTCAGGTGACAGTGCTTAAAGTTAACTTTCAGCAAAACAAGCCAATGTGAAGCTGTGAGAGTATGTCATGGCACTCTGCAGTTTATAAAGTTTTACACAAGCCCTATCTTGTAAAAATAATTATACCTAATTATTCTAAATCATTTTTCACTGTCAGATCTAGAGAGTTAGAGATAAAAATGTTAATGCTTAGGATTCCCTTATGTCATGCACTTCAAAAAGACCTGTCAAATCTTCAGACACAGATGTATTATTTCAGAGCTGCTGTAACTTTAAACACGTAGTGTGCTTTCCCATTAAGACACCACTTTTCTTCTCTACTTTTTATTCTTTCTTTAAATCCAGCCTTTATTACATTGCAAATTCTTGTGTTTTTTATTACGTTTAGCAATAATCTGGGGTAAAATAGCCTCTGTTCTTGATTTCCCCCTCACAAAAGCCAAAATGAGTGGATCTAAACTTCCTTGATTCAAATGGCACATAATCTAAAAAAAAAAAAAAAAAAAAAAAAAAAAAAAAAAAATTGAAAAATTTTATTTATGTTGTAAATTANAAAAGAAAAATTGGAAAATTTTACTTATGTTGTAGATTCAAGGATTTGAAAACTAAGACAAGCCAAGAGCAAATAAAGTGTTATTACCATTTATCTTATGGCTGCCTGACAGAGGCAGGTTCCTGGTCCAGAGAGCAACACAGTGGCTCCTTAAATAAGACAGAGTAAAAGACCTAGATGATACTGTGGAATCTCTGGAGCAAGCAAGGAGCGGATTGTAGCGAGGGTTAACATACTTAGCTGTTATCTAACCAGCATGGATGTTATTAATATAGAAGACAAGGAGAAATGGATGTCACGTAGACTGCAGCAGTCTATACTGACCCAAACTGAACTCCATACTGTCGTTATCATCTCCTGTCCGATTATGCAGGCTAGTCCGATGGAAATTAGCATGGGGTTTTTTTGCAATTACCCTTTCATTTGTAATTAGACCTACACAAGGAAACAGCTTCTGTGCTGAGCCTTCTGCCTCTGTTTTACCAAACTGGGAGGCTGCATTTGAATAGGTAGGAGCTGCTGAAAATTGGCTTGATTTCTGGAGTGGGGAAGATGGCAGGAGAGGGAAAGGCACCCCTATCAGGGACCACCTATTTCACTACTCAGATTTAAAAAGCAGAAAAGACTCTTACAGGGGAGCCTAGAAGTAAACAGTTCTACTGTCACAGATTGCTGACAGTCAAACAAACGGTATGAAAATATGCTTAGTGTATTGCACAGCCTTTATAAAAAATATAGTCCTCTTGATATCTTGCTGCTGTAAATATATATTTATTTTGCAGAGATTTTAAGGTATTGATTACCACTGTCATTGCCTTCATGAGAATTTATTTGCAGACTCTGAGTCAGAACTGTACATATAGTAACTCTTGGAACTGAGATATTGTCAAAAGTACTGAAAAACTTTAGCCTGTATTTCTCTGAGCAGGTGATAACATCAGGGTAGTGAGATTAATTTGCTAACTATGCCAAACTGCACACATACAGACTAAAAGTCTTGCTAACAATCTTTGACAGTCTGCAAGGTTTTGTTTTGTGGGATATTTTTGCATATTTTGAAATAAAGTTTTCATTTTAAAGTCATCTTATGGAGTAGAATACTTATTTCTTTAAAAAGACATCAATATATTGGCTGTAGTATGGCATGATTTGGACTCCAAACACATAAAACTGCAAAACAGGTTTCTAACTCTTCAGCTGACACCATAAAAAAAAGTCATTACCAGTAATCTTATTGCAGCAGCACCTGGGATGCTAGTTATGGGTCAAGACCCTCTTGTCTCCATTGCTGAATTAACACAGGATAAAAAGGCTGCTCTTGCCCAGGAGGGTATTACAGTCTAAATATAAGATAAGAAAAGCTCTAACAGATGGGTACAGACTGATGGAGCACAGGGAAGCAAAGAGGGCATAGATAGACGTGCTGTTTGCACTGAATGGACTAGGAATATTTCTAATTCCAAACTTAGCTGCAAGGCATTTGATAGCCTGGAAAAGGACAGTAACAGCCAGTTTGCCTAAGGAGAAGTAACATTAAATGCTGAGACTCTTTGTCTAGTGTGACCATCTCCTTAAAGAAGATGATTTGCCAATGATTTACAAACTTCTGATTATAGTCTTGCAATTTATTTCTTAAATTATCTATCTGTTTCAACCAGTATAGTTTACCTGTAATCTAAAAATTAACATTATACAACATTACAAAAATAGTAGTTAATTACCTATCCTACTAATTTCTTTTAGTTTAAAAAAATACACTGGCTAGAACAAAGCAAGGTAATTAAAAAAAAAAAAAAGACATTTTTCTTCACTCCAAATATATTAATGGCATTAGACTTGTTTGTAGTCTATTCCTAGTAAAAATAAAAAAAAATAATAAAAATAAGTAGCTATCGTCACAGAAAGTTGATACTGAAAATATCCCTATCTCATCTTTTCAACGATTTGGGAAGTAGAAAGTAAACTGCTGACTTGCAAAAGTAAGCAAGGTTTAAATCACCCACATATTCAAACGTAGCCATCTGACAAATTACAATAAAGAAGAACTGTACATGCTTACCACAGAGAAGAGTTTCCAATACATTTCTTTCCTAAATTTATCTACTCCTTGATAAATGAGATAGAAGGAATTTATGACCTAGTTCTGCTGGAATGCAGGTGCACCAACCGTGTACACTGGAGCTTCTACGCAAAAGGCTAATGTTTAGAGAACTATCATAAAATGTCAAGAGAAATGTGTTCTTTGCAGATCTGCTGGGTTGGCTCTTAAAACTCTTATACATAACTCTTACATGTAATATAGACAGGTCTCTACCTTGGAATAAAAGTATATCTGCTGTAAGGGGAATCTATTACATTTCACTGTGAGACTGGTGTGAAGGTATATTGAAGTCTCCCTCATAAATAAGAACAGGTATATGCAGCTGTCTGATTTTTTTAGACATCTACAGAATACTGGTTGCATGTCCCAGAACTGAAATCTGCAGCCTTATGAGGCAGCAAGGTAGTCATGAAGTGTAGGGTGAGAGGGACAACCCACCCAAAGCCTGCCCAGTCAGCCTGCAGGGCCAATTCACGGAGCAGGACAGACACAGGCATTGAATTACCATTCCACATGTCAAATGGTCCTGGAGGAAGTCTTTCAGTCCTTATGCATTTCTCCAATACAGTAGAAGAAAAAGTAAAACTGCAAAACTTTATTTTGCAGTCAAAAGAAGGTAGGACCTCATCTAGAAATATTAATATTTAATGCATAAACATAGATTCTGGCTAGAAACTGGGACTAGAAATGTGTGAAGCTGTTGGTAGGTAATTTATGTACACTGTGTTTTGTGCAGTGTTTATGTAGCATTTTGCATTATGTGGAAAAGCTACAGAACTCTAACCTGTTCTTACTTGTTGCTAACCAAATATTTTTTTTTAAAACGCATCTTTCCAACATTGTTTTCTAACAAAATGCTTGCCTTGAAATTATTTCATATCAGGCCTTTTGTTCTACCAATTGTAAGCCCTGAACATGTCCAAGAGTGGTCAACCAGAGACTTTGGAAATTGCATTATAATCCAGGAACTTAAGAGTGCCTTCATTGGTGTGGATTACTAGTTTCCCATAGGATAGAAGTATCCTTGCACTTATGGTTTTCTAGAACGAATTTTAAATTAATGACCACACATTGCTGGTGACAAGAAATTAAATGCTTCCTACAAGGAATTTTTGTCAGTATCTTGAAAGTGGCATCAGTTTTAGCATGAGAATACAGAAATGTTACTTTCTTATTCTAAGTGATACTTCAGAGTTGAGTTTTATCAGGTAATTAAAGCTTAATTGTCAGTTTTTCAGCACTTCTGTGGGCTCAGCTGTGTTTTTGTTGTTATCAGCAACATTGCAATTAGATCTTAGATTTTTTTCCTTTTTTAATCCCTCGATTGAGCACCTCTTCTTCCTGAAACTACTTATTTAATTGAATATTTATTTCACCATGAAAACTTCCTTTTCAGTGAGCAGAATGGGTCAATATCTTGTTATGACTTTGCCATGTTAGATGAGTTAAAGCTCTGCAAAATGTAATTTTTTTATAATACCTTCTAAGTATATATTCAATTAGAAATACAACAGCCAATTTATTGACAAAGGGTCAAATTCTTACAAAAGAATTACATGGGTTAATGCTTTTCAAATAAAATCAACTTTCAGTAGACCTGTCAAAAGTTGTATCTGAAAATGATCTAATCAAAGGAAATACACATTTAGGTTGGAAAAATGGGGTTTAAAAGTCTTTAAAACATCTGCCTTAATGTTTGTCTCTTGATAGTCAAAAACTTTTCCTAAGGGTCTTGGAAAAGATACAGTTTCCTCTAGATCATTGCCTAAGAAGCACACCAGACATTGTGCCTGCAAAGGGTACTCCATCACTTAAGGCAGGCATCCAAAAGGAACCAGGTACAAAGGTAACCATTTCACACACCTACCCTTGACTACAGAGGCTTGTTTATGTCCAAGCTGCATGCAGTAGTGGGACATATATGGACTTCCCTTATCTTTATTTTTTTTCTTTTTCTGACTGCATTATGTTCAAGTTCAGACTTTCTCTGGATGATATTACAGACTTTGGAACATCAATGGTAGAATTCCCAAAGTCTGGCAGAGGACTATGCTTTCATGTGACATATGTTAAAATCCTGATTTTTTTAAAAAAAATTTGATCCATAATTTAAAAAAAAAAAAAAAGAAAAAAAGTAGATACAAAGATATGAGTTGTCAGCATTTTAGGACCATGTTTGTACCTTGGATTTTGGCTCATGCCCATCTCTTACTTCACTTGTTAATCTGGGAAGAGTTGTAATAAAGTTACTGGATAGAGAAACTATCCAGTTTCTCTGCAATGGAAAACAAATTGCATTTTAATTGAATCTATCCATTCTTACTGTCCACTTAACATCTAGTATGACAATGATCCTAAAATTTCTACTCATGAATCCTCATCTAAAATTTTGGAGGGAAGATGTCTCATCAGTATTTACTTCTGAGAAGGGCATGGTTTTGACATTGTCAACTGTTTTTCTTTTCATTTTAAACTATTACATTTTTTGTAATTTTCACTGTTTGAAAGCTCCCCAAAAACATGCTGTGAGCATTTTTACGTGTATGTTTAAATGATATATATATCATTTAGATGAATGAAGACTTTATTTTTGTTTATGGATTAGGCTTTAAAGATATGAACATCTCAGATCTGAAGCATGAAATCTTATAAAACTTGTCGTCTCCCTTTTCAAGATTTTTTCTACTGAATAGAAAGAGGCATAGAGTACTTGATAGAAAAGGGGTCATTTTTTTCCTCTTTAATTACATATCTTGTTTGGGTTTTTCCTTGTCTATAATGTGGGCATTCATCAAGCAAAAGTGTATAAACTTTTATCTATATATGTAGAAATTCTTGTGTAGTTTCCATCATGATAATATGAATGTTCCACAACTCAGAGGTTAAGTATAGTTTGCTTGGACAAGTTTTTCTATGTCATGTGAAAAATTTCCCTCCACAAAATTTTACTGTGTGGATTTGACTGCAATAGATGTTCCTCTAGTTCTATCATACTACCAGTCTCATTCATACCCATGTTATATATCTTTCCAGTTTAAGAAAAAAAAAATAAAATCCATCATAATAAAGAATATATTCTGTTAAGGACTGTATTTTACAAAGCTGAAATAAGAAAACACATTTTTTTAGAATAATTTTGTGACTTACTTTAACATTTTTAAGCAGTTTAAGTACCTGAAAAAAATGTTAATGTCTTTATAATATTTCTTTTCTTTCTCATTTTAGATGCCTAGTCTTTGCAGGAAAGTGTGTTAGCAGAATAAAGGCCAAGGGGACTAGATTAATGTTATTTGTTCCTCGTTGTCATGTAACTATTATGGTTATGTCTGTTGTACTAATACTGAAGCCATTCTAGTCTAAATTTCATGCAGGGCCACTTAACTTTTACTTATTTTGAATGCCAGCTAATTATCTACTTCAAATATAAATCCCTCAACCAGATAGTCCAGGGCTGTTCATTTCTAGCCTGTGCTTGTTGACACATCATACAGATCACTTCAGGTTTCCTCTTATAACATTTCTTTATTATCTTCATTTTGAATAGAGCAGAAATCCATGTCCTGTATTTTACTAGTGTGCAACTCTGCAATTCGGGCATGTGCCATGAAACTGCTTTCCCACTCTAAGAACCTGCAACTGTATCACACTGTCATGATTGTGGCTTGCTTTTTTTTTTTTTGGTTTTTTTTTTTTTAATTTCTTTCTAATCTGTGTGAAACAACTGATTCATGGGGGTTTTTTATTGACCTGTTGCAATAAGGTCTTACACATTTACAGTCCTCCAGAAGCAGTGGTTGCAGGTATGATTGCTTCTGTCATCTCTGGGGTTCTTTAATCCTAAACCCATCTGCTCTGGTACCTGGGAGCCTCTCCTAATATGACTGGCAAAATTCCACCATGGATCAAATCTGTAAACAAATGATCAGGTTGTGTGACAATGAAAGAGTAACAGTGATGTTCCACAGGGTGAAGTAGTAGGAATGGCACTGTTTAGCCTATTAGTAGTCTGGTGAAAAACAGCTAAAAACAGCTAACATTTTAGCAGGAAAAAATTGCACATGTCAAAAACATTTTGGCTAGACAGAGATAAAAAAGGCTTTGAGTATCTTGAGAACTTGAATACCTTAAATGAGTAATTACCATGAGAACAGAGGCAATGATTATTCAATAATGCAGTTGTGCACACTAGAAGAAGTAAAATGATTTAATCTTCTTATATAGTGATTAAACACCAAAAAAAAAAAAAAAGATTATGTGAATGCAGAAAGCAGATAGGCTTTTCTACCTTCACATTTCCCACAGAAATATTAAAGTCCCTGAATTTGATGTGGAATCATAGTTGAGAGAAGCTTGGCCTTTGTCCCATCCTTTTCTCTTTTAACATCATCACTACTAGTCTATTAGGGACCATTCCTGCTTTCAAGCATTCAGGGATACTCTAAGAAGTACTCCTCATCCATACGTCTTTACGCTTCCCAGTGCTGTAGTGCAGAATAAACCAGAGAGTTTTGGTCTACTTTTTAACTGGGGAAAAAAGTGCTTGTCTTATTTATAGGATAAATGCTGTGGGTAATTAAATGCAACTATTTTCTAATTTTTGAAGTGCCAGACAGTATTTTGGTGTGTTAAGTGTCTGGTATATAAGGAAAGTAGTAGGACAGAATGAAGCTGCAAATTATAAGAGAGTGATGTATTTATTCAATGCAGACTTAGCACCGAACCAGAAGACTCCATTTCTGGATGTGGAGTAAATGAAATAATGTGGTTTACATCTAGTTAAAAAGTATGTAGTCTCTTGATGTTTAAATGCTTTTTTATGCTTCTGCTGATACTTGAGCACTTCCCAGATTTAGATAAATGATACATATTCTTTAACAGCTTTGGAGGGGATACGGCTCCATCTATTCCCTCAGGCTTCCCGGAGCATAGAGGGGATTGCGAAATCCCCACGTGGTCAGGAGTAAAGACAGGCAGCACTCCGGGGTAGTGAGGTCGTAGAAAAAGCCTTTAATTACGTTACTCAAAGGTATATAAACTCTTCGGGCGGGGTTTGGGAGGTAGGATGTGACTGGGTAGGGGTTCAGGGGAGTGGTGTGGTTTGGGGGACACAGGGGCCAGTAAGGGAGCAGGAGGACCAAACCCAGTGGAAGCCCAGGGATGGGGAGTGACAGGTGATACATCCAATAAGGTTGGGGGGAGCGGGTCTGGATACCCGGGAAGAAAAGAACACAGTAAATTCACGTGTGGGGTTTCTAAGGGTTACAATCTAAACAGGGGAAAACCCGTACATAAAAGACGCAGGTAAAGTAGAATTATAAAGTCTCTGGTCCCTTGGAAGTTGTCACACTGGTGCGTTTGTCTCCAGAAGTTTCCCTTTCCACGTTATGTAGTCGGGATGATCCTCTGTCTCTGCTTTGCATGTGCTGTGGCAGAAGCCTTTCCCAACAATTCTTAAATACATATTCTTAAAGCAATTTTCAAAGTAGCCTAAGGGACCTAAATATCCAATTCCTATTGACTTTTCCAATAGGACTTGATTACTTAAGTGCTCTTCTTCCCTCTGAAAGGTCTTCCTCTTAATTATGCTAATTGGTGTTTTAAAATCTCTTCAAAGTCGAAGAGCTATACCTAGATAATGTTAATCCTGAACCAGACAAGATTCATAATGCTAACTTCTAGAAAGCTCCCTCTGACTGCAAGGTATATTTATTTTCCTCTTCTTCCCTGAGGGTAGAAATTAATTACTCAAGTTTGCCAGAGAATCTGCTGAGAGCTGTTACCTACAGGAGCTGAAAAGGAAAAGGCATTAGTCAATGATGTTACCTCATGACTATCTCCATTGGCTAATGGAAGTATTTGCAGCCAACAGTATCTTGTCTCTATCCTGAAATGGAAAAAAAAACCCGCAGTGCTATCAACAAAAATCTAAGAAATATAATTGATATGAAAGATCTTGCAGCATTTTACATACTATGACTGAAATATCATTCTATACAATTTCTTCAAAATTATAGAATATAGGCATTTATTTTTGTACCTTACCTTTACTAGAAGTAATAAATTCTTTAGAAACAATGATGTTTCACTAGAGTTGGGTGATAACCTTGAACATAAACTGAACTATAAAGGAGAAACCATTTTACATATACCTATCATTTAAAGAATCCACCTTTCCTGGATAGCACTGAAAACTTATGAAAAGTCAGAAAAATAGAAATACACAGGCTGAGAATCAGTGGCTTTCAGAACACTCCCAGGAAGAAGATTTTCTCCTAAAAGGAATTATTTTAGCACTCCCATATCGCTTACAGTCATTTGAAATAACCTATTTATTTCAGTTTTGCATTTCTTCATATGACTAGAATATTTTCAAAAGCTGGCTTTGAAATTTATAATTGTCTTATTTTACATTAGGTTTAGATAGCCTTTCTTTAGCTGTCTGCTCTCTGCCAGGGATTTTCTTAGGGTTTTGTTCTATATTCTTTAATGCTGGGGATTACATTCCCTAACACAGAAACACAGGAATTAAATCTGCCATACAAAGGGCCGTGTTACTGTTGGGGAAATGTAGTGTAATCTCAGAAAAACAGTAGTGCACAGAGGTTCAGCTGGGCTAGATACTGGTTCAGTTAGGGTTTGTTTTTTTCATTTGTGTTTTCTGGAGGGCTGAGGGGGGGAGGGGTGTTACTTGGGTTTTTTGGTGGCTTTGTTGTTTTTTTTTTTGGTTTTGGTTTTTCCTCAGTTTTGCTTTACTATCATTTTAAATTATTGGGAGCCACAAATATAGAATAGCCTCACATGATTAATGCTTTATATCAAGACAAAATCAAGGAGATTTTCATATGTTTTCTTGTCTGTTAGCAAGGTAAAACAGCCTACTCAGTGCTGCCATCGTCTGACAATGCAGATTTTCATTTATGCTTTTGGTTAAATTTGCTGCCCTGCGCGGAGGGGATCAGCAGAGCCATGGCCAGACCTTCTGTGCTGCCATTACCCAGCCCTTCTGGCTGAGCTTTCTCTGGAGGACAGCACTCCAGAGAGCATGGACCTGAGCATGGCAGCAGCCATGGTTCAGCAACACTGCTATAGGTAGTAAATTCTTAGAGACACTTTCCCAAATTTAATTGAAAGCTGGGACAGATACTTTAAATCCCTTACTTTTGCAGATATTCTGTGCAATGAGATTTCCCCCAGTTCATATTTCGGTTCATCCAAATGGATGTTGACTGAAATGGAGAGAGAATAAGCATGGAGGTGATTCAGTCAATCAGGTCCCAGCTTACAACAGGGGGACCACCAAACAATTTTTCTAAAAATAAACCTCTGTCTGTCAGGATTATTTTCTTTTGGCAATTCTCCTTGAATACTCAAAAAAGATTCCCAGTCTCCCAAGCAAGCTGCTCAGCAGGCAAAACTAGGCACAAAAATCGATTTTTATGCTTTTTTCCTCCCCACCTTGATTTTTGTGAAGCATTGTGCTTATGCAATTCATTCCGATCATGTGTTTTCCAGCTGCATATTTTTTCCTGCTTTGTTGCTTTGGGGTTTTGTTGTTTTTTCAAATATCTATGAACATGTAGATAATTCTACTTTCTCTAGCACACACAGACTCATTTAGCAAAATTAAAGGAAAGATTTAATGAACAATCTGGAAAATACTTACTGAAGCATCTTTTGAAAATTAATTCTGGTTTGTAAGTTATGTTTAGTTCTTTGAATCTTTTCTACCATAAAAAGAAACAAGTAAAAAGCTCTGAATATGTAATTACTATTACTATTATAATGATTTAGTCTTAGAATGTCAAAAAGCTTTCCAAGCGTTAATTAATGGAAAGAATCAAATGATGTTGCATTCTAGCTGCAGTGATATTAGGTGATGATTTTTTTTTTCCTTTCAGTGACAATGGATTTTATAAATTATCTAATTAGACCTGTAATATGCAATTCAAACCCACTTGATTTCCATACAGAAATACAGTTCTTATCATAAATAACCATGCATAAAAAAAATATCCCAGGCACACAATACTTATTGTGCTACATAAATTCCTACAATTTAATGTTTATTTTATTCCTGGAATTGTGTGAAGAATGTAGCATCTTTTAAATAATTTCCTTCTTAGAACTATTTTGTTTTATGGAATGTGTACTTTTCATGGTGTCAGTATTCCTCAGTAGTTCTTTTTTTGTTTGGTTTTGCAGGTTGGCTTCATGAGCTAGGAAAACGTATTGAATCTCCTTACTATGAGAATAATACACTAGGAGGCCCATCAATCAGAAGTGCCTATATAGCTGCCCTGTATTTCACTCTCAGCAGCCTCACCAGTGTTGGGTTTGGAAATGTGTCAGCCAATACTGATGCTGAAAAGATCTTCTCCATTTGCACAATGCTGATTGGAGGTAGGTACAAATGCTATACGTCATGTAAAATGTTTTTGAGGGGTAGGGACAAGTAAAATAAGTGCTGAAATTTTGTAGAATGTTTAACAAGTTTAGTTTAAAATGGCAAAAGAAGGAAATTGCTTACTTTGGTTTACACTACATAAACTCTCTTTGGCAGGAATATTTATATCCTTTTGTTCACTTATGGTGACAAAAGACGGTGTCACCCAGTAAAATAGAAACTCACATTATTGATAGTGAGAATGGCCCAGCAGTGTGTTGGGAATTTTGGTCTCTTCCTTCCCCTAAAAATCAACTGTGCTGTTTCATAATGTGTACATCATACAGCTCAAAGATATCACAGTTGGCATGAAAGGTAAAAGCACATTACAACTAGAGTACTGCCCTCTGCCCCCCCCCCCCCCCCCCCCCTTTTTTTTTCTGTTTGCCTGGTTGTTCTAAAAATACTAGTAGGTCTTTCTCCAAGACTAGTCAGTAAAGCCTGAGTTGTCAGCTGGTTGTCAGTTTTGCAGGATAATATTCCAGGGCAAAAATAAATTAGCAATTTGACACTTGGAAGGCAGGGAACACCATGAATGACCTGTAAACTATATATTTGCAGCAGTAAGTGGTACAAAAATTGTTCAATTAATTATTGTCATTTCCTTCAATCCTGAAAATGAGTGGCAATAATATCATGAATCATCCAAGAATAATATAATTTTGATTTTGACACTGTCAAAAAACCACAAGCAGCTTATGAATTGCTCTTGCTGGTAGCATAAAATTATAGTTTTAAAATACTCTGTGGTCTCTCTGCTTTGGGACTTTCACTACATAAAATCTGTTGGAATGAAAAAAGGGGTTTTCATTTCTATCAAGAAATCAAGAGATATCCTGTGTAAGGTAATGATGAATATTTAATACTCTTTGATACTGAAGAGCTTTCATAAGCTTAATAGAGTAGAATATAAAAGCATCTTATGCATCTATTTAGTCCAGTTATACCAATTTCATTTTCATTTCTTGTGTTATTAAGTGATAGAAATAATATGCTTGTGCACTGAATAAATTGTGAAGAACTAGTTGACTGAATGTAGTAATAGGGAACTGATGACTGAAAGGCAAAGTTACTCATAGCAAGCAGGCCCATTCTAGTAGCTCCAGTTCTTTCTGGGACCAGAGGTGTTTGTTTGTTTCCTAAGCAAAAAAAAAAGTGATTTAGATTATCCATTAAAATATATATGAAATACAGTTTTTAGAAGTTTTGAACTTATTGTACTTGGGTTTAGAGAATGGAGTAATAGATTTCTTACAGAAAGTAAGGTGAGTCTGTGATTATTTGAAAAAAGAAATCTAATACCTGTCACATTCAAGGACAGCTTATCTCTGTAAGTAGCAGTTGCCTTCCAATGGAGACAATGACAGATTCCAGCATAATAATAACATTCTAGAAGATATTCGTACCTATAATAACATTACAGAGATGTCTACACTGCCCGGCTCCTAACCTTAGAGCCTTCTGGGACTTTCATCACATGTGATTCTTACATATGCATCCATACACCACCTCATGCTTTATTGCTACCCCCTTTTTAAAATGATTATTGCATCTTTAAAGAGGCTACACTATTTCCTTAACCTATTTAGTTGTATTTTGATCAATTGTTCAGCCCTAGCTGCCATATTTCTGGTATAATATCCTGTACCTAGCTTTACACCAGTCCCTCATATTTTATTGCCCAAGTTTTCTGACATTAGTGACATAGTAATTCACTGTACCATCATGGACAACACCTAGTTGATATGGATGATTATTCTTAGAAATAAATTTCCAGTTATGTTTACTTTTCTTTCTCATATTCATATCTGATCTGACTCTTTCTACCCTTTCTACACTGCAGTTCTTTATGTTTTATGTTTTCCTGCACTCCTTCCACAATAAAGACACAGATATTATTACTAGATCCTTTGTGTTTTATTCAGCCTGTAAAAATTTTCTAACACTCCAAACTAAAGAATTTTCTATGTTTCTACCACTTAAAAGTTCATCCTTTCCTCCTCCTGCATTCC
This sequence comes from Sclerurus mexicanus, assembly GCA_013396755.1. Lineage (NCBI taxonomy): Eukaryota > Metazoa > Chordata > Aves > Passeriformes > Furnariidae > Sclerurus > Sclerurus mexicanus. Next base: position 71,472 of record VWZF01005820.1, read on the forward strand.
TCCTCCTCCTCCTCCTTGTCCTTTTCCACTCACATTAAACTTCTGTAAATTGACATACAAGGTCAACAGCTTGTTTGTCTTGTTTATAAACCAATTCCTTTGCCACTTTGAGGAGCCTGTCTGATTTCTTTCAAGCACTATAAAGCTAAATGTTCCTTTAGAGAAATAATCAAGCTGTTTAGTAATTTTTAGAATAAACAATTTGTACACATATACATCAAATCAATATCACATGACAGACAACCTAGCAGTGATTTTTCAACTCATAATCAGCAAGCACATTTCTGCACAGAGAAACCCAGGTGACCTGTATCTGTAAACATTTCTTCAGTTTTGTTTCTGGTCTTTTTATTCACAAGCCAGAATACAGTTGCAGACAAACTCCAGGATGTCAGAACTTTCTGATAAATGATTCCTTACCATATTGGACCCTCTCAAGCAACATAAGAAATCAGATTGCCTATTTGAATGCTTCTTTTAACCTGAATTTCTGTTTTACAGTGGGGATTCTGACCTTTTTTTTTTTTTAATAAATATCTTATTCCCCAGAATGTGACATGTCTCTAAATGTTATTTACAACCTCACTCCATTACACATGGTCCCAATTAGTAATTGTGTCTTTTCTATGAGTGCTTTGAAATCTCTTACATTCTGTGTAATTTCTAGCTGACTATTTGGGTCTAGTTTTCATACTGATTATTAGCTTCTCAATATTTCCTGAGTATATTTGCCTACATGTGTTCCTTCCAGTACCTGAAGGGAGCCTTCAAAAAAGATGAGGAGAGACTTAATACAAAGCCATGCATTGATAGGAAAAATGGAATGGTTTTAAGCAAAAAGAAAGTAGGTTTAGGTTAGATATTAGGAAGACATTCTTTACGATGACGGCAGTGAGACACTGGAACAAGTTACCCAGAGAAGTTGTGGATGTCCCATCCCGGAGGTGTTGAGGGCCAGGTTGAACAGGGCTTTGAGCAACCCGGCCTAGTAAAAAGTGTCCCTGGCAGGGTATTTGGAACTAGATGATTTTTAGTGTCTCTTCTAACCCTGACCATTCTATGATTCTATTTTCCCTTTTTCTTGGACTAAACTTTATTTGACTTGGGCATTCTTTTACTTGGTATCTTGATAGATAGAATTCTTCTACCCTGTCCCATGACTGTGTCTCAAAAAACATAAATGAATAATCATATTAATACTACTATATATTACTCATGGAATCTTATATTCAAAAAAGCTTTACTATATCTCTCAATCAGGAAATTTGCTTTCTGTGAAGATCCTGTTGATCTTCTGTGTTACATTTTAATGATTAACAAATCACTCCACTTTGCATGTAATTTCTGTACTCTCTAGCTCTGATGCATGCCTTGGTGTTTGGCAATGTGACTGCCATAATTCAGAGGATGTACTCCAGATGGTCCCTTTACCACACAAGAACCAAGGATCTGAAGGACTTTATACGGGTCCATCACCTGCCACAGCAGCTAAAGCAAAGGATGCTTGAATATTTCCAAACTACATGGTCTGTCAATAACGGAATTGATTCCAATGAGGTAACAAAATGTGAGAGTTTTTGTGTTTGATGTCTTTGACTACAATCTTAGAATCAAGGAAGAGGGATAATATTTCTTTTGTGATGCTGTGTTTTGTGCGAAGTTACATATCAAAAGGTACATGCCTAAAAATAAATCTGGATTATCCTAGGAAGAGGGTACGCTACTGAAAAATCTGGTTTAAAACATCAAATCATATATTAAAATTCAAAGTCACCCATAATTCTCAAATGCTATAGAGGCACTCATCAGCATCTTTTTGGATGATGTCAGCAGAAATGCTACCATGAGCAGGTCTTTATTTCAGTAAACAAAATATCTAGTAGGGAGGTTTAAGTCTTTCTTAAAGGAGGGCCTTTGGTGCCCTTTCCTCACCTCCTTCATTTTATTCTTTGCAATACTGCAAACAAGTGGTTTAACCTGAATTTGTATGTTATTTATTTCCTACTTTTTAAAATATTGTAGAATGTAACATGGGAGTGAAATCAAAAGATAGATTTCTGGTGGTGTCTTTGCTTGCTTGTTTTAAATTGCTTTTCCAAGTTATGTGTTAGTATATTCCAGGGGAAATGATGGCTTCTCTCTGCTGGAGTGTTACTTGAATGGAGCATTCCCTTCAGATTTTTTGTTATCTATATTATAAAACTACACGGTCTCTAAAGATAATGTGGAAATAAGCAGAAAGATTTGGATTTGAGAACATTCTTTTCCTGATAGATTCCTTTTGTGTTGTCTACAGCCCAAAGAATGGGATGTTCAACTGCATCCTAGCAACAGAAGGAGCTTAGCTTAGTAAGATTCAAATGTACAAAAATCACTTAGATGTCAAAGCTTTCCTAGATGAGGTTAATGATCACCTTCAGCTTTTATACCTTCTGTACCTCTAGTTGCACTTGGAAATGAGTGAAAATACTGCTGTACTACAACTGCAGCTCCTGGAGAGGCCATCAGTATTCCATTATTTGCCTCCTATGGACAAAGTGCCTTGTCTAAGCCCACTTGGTCAAGCATTGGCTGATTGCAATGCTCAAACCCCCTCAAACTACAGACAGAACTATGTTTGTGGGCTTGCAGCTTGAGAGGAAAAATAAGAAGACCTCATGGTCTTAGTTTCCATAGGTTCTTCCACTGAACATTCACCTTGTGGCCATTCCTTTGCCACCCCTCCTTCAGTGTGCAATTACACTATTAAAAAAAAACAAACCAAAAAACAAACAAAAAAACCCCTGCACAAACAAACAAAAAACAACAACAACAGCAACAATAACAAACCAAAACCAGGTTTTACAGTTATTCTTCTTCCAGTGGTTTTACCATGGAAGTAGTATTGCATATTGGTGAATTTTATAGAAGTATATTAAAGAAAATCTAAACTTCATATTTACTTTGTTTCCATTGTATATGTGTCACTGTATGCAATGGTATACATCGGAACAACCTACTGTGTTTGAACTTGGACAAGTTTAAATTGTGCGTTAGAGAGAATTCCTATAGACAGTGTCAGCCATTTTCTGTTTGCTTTTTTGTTGGTTTGGGGTTTTGGCAGGGTTTTTTTTTTATAAAGACATATATTTATTCATATTTTTCCTGGAATTTATCAGTGTAAAGATTTATTAAGATACATTACATGTCTCATCAAGGGGATAATAAAAATCAAAAGGAAGTATTTGCATCAGTATGACAGATGCAGCACTACTAAATCAGGTCACTTCTGCAAAAGTGGAAACAAATAATTTTACACTTTTTCTCTTTTCACCCCTTTTTCATTTTTTTTTCTGAATAGCTTTTAAAAGACTTCCCAGACGAGCTGCGTTCAGACATCACCATGCACTTGAACAAGGAGATTTTGCAGCTCTCCCTTTTTGAGTGTGCCAGCCGTGGTTGCCTCAGGTCTCTGTCTCTGCACATCAAAACCTCCTTCTGTGCTCCTGGGGAATACCTTCTCCGGCAGGGAGATGCCCTGCAAGCGATTTACTTTGTGTGCTCAGGTTCCATGGAAGTCCTGAAGGACAGCACGGTGCTGGCAATCCTTGGTATGTTCACAGTCATAGATTCAAAGAGGAAGAATGGTCTCCCAGTGTAGGAGGCCCTTCACTACTAGTGGATGGATTAATGTGTCCTAGAAATCTGATGAGAAAGAGTATTTTCTTATATTTATTCTCTCTTCTTTTCACAGAAAGAGGTATTTTCTATCTTTTGACACAAATTGCTACTTTCATCTTAATTTGATGATGGTATTGACAACTCAAAGAATATTGGTCATCACTTCTCAAATCTTTACTGAAAATTAGTGGCCAGGCCATGCTCCCGGTAATGCTGCCAAATGAGAGAAAGCAATATGAACCTTCTTTGACACACATGCATGAACACTCCTTGCAATAAAGCCATGTGGTAAAAAACAAGCACTGTTGGCTCGGTTCCCCAGAGCTACTTCTTCATACTAACTGATGCTGGCTGCATTCATCTGAGCATATTAGAACAGAGAAAGGCCAGAAGTTCAGTTTGAATAAATTTTGTTTAGTTGCTGCCTGCAAGATGACTGTTTTGACTTACTGAGCTTTAAGCATCTCTATCTCTACCTTTCTGTGATTTGCCTTAATCTAATGCCTACTAAAGATATACCCATTATCTTCAGCTAAAGGATGATTAGAGTTGTCTGAGTTAGGGTTTATAAATATAACATTTTACTTTGAAAGTAAGAATTATTTTATTATGATTTTAATATTGCTTTAGATTTTAAACGTCTTTTTCTTTCTAATAACATTTAATACTCTTATAAAACAGAGCTGAGAGAATATTTCCTTTTTTTGCTTTCCTTCCTCCTGTTTTGTGGGATTGCACTAGACTGTTGACAATGGAAGCTTCTGGCCTTCTGTAATTGAATTTCCTTTATTTTACTAACATGCAGTTGATTGGTCTTTTTTTTTAGAATACAAATGTGATACAGGTCCTATTTGTTTCAGAGCTTTTTAATTCTGTTAGATTGGCAGTCCACATCACTCATCACCTATTTGTTACCAGTAAGCTTTAGAATTTCTTGATTTCATTGGATCACATAAATAAAAGGTATGAAATATGGCTGAATAAAAACTGTTAGCTTAAAGCCAGCTACCTCCACTGGAACTATAGTTTCATTAATGAGTCCATCTTCAAGCACTTCTGAAAATGTTAATGAAACCATCATTGTGTAATGATGACAATCATAACAATAAGAAAGAGATTAGTGGATTTCTGAGAGAAGTTAATGAAATCATAATGCAAAACCCATAAATATAACAGTGAAATAATGTTTCATTACAGTGAATGGGAGCTTCATCATTTAAACTTAATAAACACCAGCAGAAGGTGAATGCATTAAAATGTAGGCTCCTATGAGAAACTGGGTTACTTATGTCATGTAAATCCAAGAGAGCAGTTTTTTCCCCTGACAATGCTGGGTTACTTGAATTTCCCAGAATATTTTATAATTCTGTCCTGATTCTAATTCTAGTGGATTAGTTCTTGTTTACTGAACCATTCTCACTAACAAGCAGTACAGCAACAATTCAATGAAGTGCTCTCATTAAATATATGTTTGGTTCCTCTTGAGACTGTTACTTTACATCTAATAATGATGGTTAGGATATTTTTTACAGGAAAATATGATTTAATGTGAGTTATGTACTGTTTGGACATATATCTTTAATTTGTTAAAAATATTAGCTATAAGTTATCTTAAAAATATCCATAATGAGGACATTTATAATTTTGACTGCATGTCCCAGCTATTTTAACAAACAGATGTGCCTGGAGAAACAGTTTGTTCTCCAATTAAAAAAAAAAAGAATACCTACTAAGAATAACTGAAATGATTCTGTTATGTTATGTAGCAAATGTTGACATTCAAGACACAATCATTTCACCACTTCATTAATTCTACCTGAAACTTCAGGTGACTACCTACAGACTTAGCTACATTATTTTCATTTGAGAAAGAAATATACATTAGCAATACCAAATCAGTTGTAGTGTCTTTCAGGCTGACCTTGTTTCATCAAACGCTATAACTACAATCAAATACAAATGTAATATTTTTTCCAAAATATTTATGTATTATTGATACTAATACTGTTTATATGTTTAAAATCTTTCTAATTAGGATATTTAAAGATCAGTTTTGTTATATTTCAAATATTTTTTCCCTCATCCATATTAACAGACAGCAATTGATTAACATTTTCAGCCCTCTGCTTAATATAATCAAAGAAATCTAAGGAATTGTTGGCATTTACAGTAAAATCAAAAAGTGTCTTACTGCTTAACTTTACACTATATTTTATTAAGTCAACAATACACCGTATGATTAGCAACAACAAATGTTATTGTCACCTATCCAGTTTCCCTTACCCAGACTGAACTAAGCCCATATCAGTCCTTATTTATACTAATTGAGATTTTTAAGGGATCCCAAAGTAGCATTAATGTATGTAGCATAAAAGAAAATCCCTCCCTATGCTGCCTTTATGATAAACTTTTTTAAGAAAGTTGTTCAAGCTCGATTAGAAAACATGGTATTTTTAGGTACTAAAAAAGTGATATTTTAAAGTATAAAACTATCCTATTTAAGAAACTTCAGGGATAGTTGACTGCTTAGTTTAACTTATCCTTCAAGCTCACCATTTCCTGTGTAATTTACAGTTGGAATCACAGTCTGGGTGGATTTTCAGACTTGAGAGTCTTAACTTATTAATCACAGAATAATGTAAAATTAGAAGGGACCTTTGGAAGATACGAAATATAAACCTGGCTAAAGTAGGGCCCATTATAAACATCTGACCTGAGGTATAAATTCCATTATAAAATTTTTGTGCTCTTCATTACATGATCAGTTGTAGTTTTTAATACATGCAGGGTTCTAAGGCAGTCATGCCAATAAATGAAAATAAAATGGCTTAAGAATTTTTTCTTCTTGACAGAAATGTTATTCAGCTAGAAATCTATTTATAGGCTTGTCTTAGTTCAAAAGGAGGACTAAGATATCAATGTTGACCAGAAAAAAAAAAAATCCCTCTCTCTTTAAATTTAGGAAAAAAACAAACTTTAATTAGGAAATATATATATATATGGGAAAGGATAACAGTTCTCAATCACAATACATTTATATGTATCTCCAGNATCCAGTCTCCACAGACAAAGGCGTAGCCTCTGAAGTCGTTAGGAAGGAATTCCACAGAGTATTGAAACTATAACAAGGCTATACAACTATGACATATGATGAAATATAGCTGTACAGCCATAGTTATCATAGATTGTGAATGTTTGGCAATCCTAATGCCAAGTAAAAGGGCAATTTGAATCATGATCTACACTTACTTGTGTCATTGCTAAAATGCTGTCTTAACACCTGCCTGTTTTAATACACACAAACCCACAGAAACACCCCCAACAGCTATTTTGAAAAACAAAATTGCACTTGCTATTAGTTACTAGTGTAAATCTTCATTTTATACATATTTACTTTATTGCCCCCTTAAATCAGCTAGTTATCTGTCTGGAAATTAGTTTTTGTACTTCCAATTAATTGCATATAAGGTTGCACCTGCAAAATAAACAAATATATATATATATTAGTCTAAGATCCTTTAAAATGTTATTAATTAAACAATGTAGTAGTAACAATGGGATTTCTGGTTTAGCAATTATGTTAAATTGATTTATAATTTTAAAAAAAAGTAAAGAATTTATGCTTTGAAGCTCATTGTTTTTATATTCTCTTTTAGGTAAAGGAGATTTAATTGGAGCAAACCTCTCCATTAGGGATCAAGTTATTAAAACAAATGCAGATGTTAAAGCTCTAACATACTGTGACCTCCAGTGTATTATCCTCAAAGGTCTCTTTGAAGTGCTCGATCTTTACCCAGAGTATGCTCACAAGTTTGTGGAAGACATACAGCATGATCTCACATACAATCTAAGAGAAGGCCATGAAAGTGATGTAAGTATCTTTAAAGGTCTCTGCAGTTATTGTTACCTTTAAGAGGTTTCTCATACTTTAGTAATTTCTTATAATTTTGACACAGTAAAGAAATAATAAACCGGTTTTTTTAAAAGGACTGCTCATTCCATTTGTTTGATAATTCAGACATTACCTACATGAATTGTTTATCAGTGGGTCGGATCATAAACATTGAACAAGTTTTCTGCTTCTCATTTTTCCATGGAAAACATCATCCATAAGAGAACATTATTCTTTACTATTGTTTTCATTTTTTGCTTATATTAAAAATAATACATAAAATAAGCCATGAGTCCAAATAAAGGTATATAACTATACTTTTTATAGAAGCTCACGTGCCAGCCTAATGAACATTAATTTTGTACATCATTGTTTATCACTTGGTAGTTAAGAATGTCCTCACACGCACTCCAAATTAGAAACAGTTTTTTTCTCATACACTGCAATTAAGATATGTTTTTCCACTTAAATGAGTAGTTTAGTTTGGAAAAAGACCCAAACCAAAACAAACAAAAATCCAACAAGAAAAGCTGAACTGTACTGAAAAGCTTCAGTACAGACTTACTCAAGTACTTTCACTGTTATTATATAGAAAAAATACATATTCTGATTTTAATAGTAAAAAGCTTTGATGACATCTCTCTTTTCCTTACTTCACCATATGAATGCACAAAGACAGTGCATTCACAAAGACACACAAAGACAGCTAAACTTTGAGGCCGGTGTTTAACAGTTCAGCTATTTCTCTTTGTGTTGTGCTTCTCCTCACACACAGAGGAAAGTAACACTGAAAGAACATGAAAGGGCATTAGGCTACTGTCAAGATAGAGAACAAAAGTAATGTCAAGGAAGAGCGCACCAAAGTCCTTTTCAGTTCAAAACCCCAATGAATTTGATATATTGGCTGATTTTCCTACATAAGTTTCTTACTTGGTGCCAGTACTTTGGTGCCAGTGTTTCCACAGCAACACTCTATTAAACCATTATAGCAGAATGAAGTCCATATATAAATGAGAGCTTCTGGAGAGGAAAATAATCAGGACATCTCATTTGTTTGTCTCTTGAAGTGTCTCCAAACTTCCTGCTGCTGAAGACAGCAGCTGAGAATACACATCCATTCTGAGAGCTTGGTGATTAGTTTGTATAACCAACACGTTTCCCTTGGGGAGGAATGCTTATTCTGAAAGCAGTATAACTCCATTTAAAGATACGGTTTGAAGCTGATTGCATTCCTCTCTACAGTTTTGTCATGGAACTTGCTGGATCACCACAATTTATTACTTCATGCTTTCCTGTGTGATGACAAATCTGGGGATCATCATCTCACCTGCATTCAGCTTTTATAAATTCGGGGCACCTCTTCCCAATTAAAGTCAGGTTGGTGATGCCGAGAGTAAGCTTATAGCAGCCTTTAAGTTGTCTGTAGCAAGTGTGGCTGGTCACCCACTCACTTCTTCACATGGAAAACACCTGTCTTCATTAATATAATTTGCAAGCAGAAAAAAATTGAGTTATCTGATGGTTTACTCTCAGAGAAAAGTAAGAAGAAGGTTTTCAGAAGTACAGTTTGTGGGTATATCAATAGGACTTTTTTCTTCTTTTTTTTCTTGTTTTTAAATACAGCACTACTTCTTAGAAATGGTACTATGGGAGAGTTTGGCAGCTGTGACACTGTATCTTGTTTTCCTCTCCCTAATACAGGGGGATTTTACTTTTGAGAGTATCTGTGACTTCTTCAGTTTTATGGAAATTTTGGGTTTTGAGAACGTTTCTGTAGTTATACACAATTGTTGATTCATTTGAGTAAGTCTGTTTCTTGGTTTCTTTTTCTTAGGCGTTTTAAATGACTGTAAATTTACAACTAAATGTGAATTTAATGCTTCTGAAAATGGATCAGTGGCAGCATTTAGGGACAAGTGAACTACAGCATGAAATAGTATGAATTTCCCCACTATGATTTGTGAAGTGCCTTTCAGTCCTGACCTAAAATGTTATTGCATTTTCAGTCACATCAACCAAAAATACCTTAGGTTGTAGAGTTCTTAACATTTTAAGCCAACATTAGAAAGCTGAAGATGAAGAATGCAGTCCTAGTGATTCATTATCCCCTTACCTCCTTCCTCGTGCTCTTTGAACTGTTCATCGCATACAGAATTGAATAACAGATTTGAACAAAATTAAATGTGGGTCAAAAAGGGACAGAAGTCACCTGCAGTTTCCTGATCCTAAAGTGTCAAAATTGGATACTTGGCACTAGATGACATAGCTTCCCTACCCACACAGAAACCTCTAGGAAAACATTTTAAATTTGTTTTCTTAGCGCATTTGCAAGTCTAAGAGTGTATATAAAGATGTGCTTGCTCTATCTGCATTAAAATCTGAGTAAGGTGTAACTGTGAAAAAGGCTCAAGGACTTCCATAGCTGTGTCACTTTTCAATAAAATAAGGAGGAGATGCAACCAGATTTCCCAGTAACAAGTAGAAAATGTAGTTTCCAGATGATAGAAGGATTGACAGTGTTGCTTAACCAATCTTGGAAGAAAAGCTCTGATTTTAAGTTTAGGAGCTGGCAACTATTTCAGTCTCTAATGAGTAACAGATAGAGAAAGAAAGAAAGACACAAAGTTGGGGAGGTGAAGTTTCAATGGTTCCTGATGATAGCCAGCAGTTGCCAAGTGCTTTCTGATTATAACCATTAGTGTGTATGCAGTCATACTGGCAGTGCTATTATGCCATCTTTTTATATCTTTTCATCACAGCAAGATATGAATTAGGAAAAGTTTTTATGTTGATTGTATATATTCTGCCCTTTCCTTTCTTTGCTACCTTTTGACCAATAACTGTTTTGTAAGTGTATTCAATTATTTGAGGACAGTTGTTTGGCAGCTGGACTTGTGACATTATTCAGCCATTTCAACCATTTTTTCTAGGTCTTTGACTGTGATGTCATAGTAAGGAAATAATTTGCTAAGTGACACAGCTTTTGACACCCACTTCACCCCATCTATATAGTTTTGCAGTATACATCACAGATTGCCTATGTCGCAGGAAGTGAGACAGTCTGATATCTGATTTGATAAAGCTAAGCACTCACAAGAAGGTTCTTAAAATGTATAATACAGTTACATGAAAGAAACGGGAAATTAGTTTGTTATTCACCAGCCTTGGAATATATGTTATTTTATATATTTAGAGAGTAGTAGCAGCTCTTCATAACTCTGAATTATCCTGTGAAGTAAATATTTGCACAATATCTTTGTGAACTTGGTAACAGCTTGTTGTTTCTGATTATTTCTTGTGTCAGTGCAGAATGGTCTACAGTGCAGAGAACATGATTCAGATAAAAACAGAACAAACAAAAAACCCAAACCGAGGGCTGTTTACAGCTACACTGATAAAAACAACAAGAATCTTCCTTGACACCTAAGCCAACTCTCAAGCTGTAATGAAGTCCCAAAGGAAGACAAGACTCATGCAAGGCACAATCTTTGTCTCACTAAAGCTCTATCAATGTGTGTCATTTCCAAAAAGAAGATATTATATTCCTGAAGAGTCAAAAATCTGTGTTTGTAGACAGGTCTTGTAGGCAATAGCAATCTTCTCCTTTTGTAGCCTTAAAAGTAGCACTCTGTCCCATATAAAAGCTTCCCTTCCCCCTCCCACCAAAGAAGAAGTCACTCTCTTTAAAATGAAAATACTCAGTCTCTGAAACACGGGAAAGGACTGCTTCTGTAAGTGCATGGCAGTGTAAATGAAACATAATGACAAAGATTTCATTACAAAAGGGTGAGATTCTTCTTCCAGTTGGGAACATGGAGCCTCACCTCAGCTTAGCTAAATAAATAGGCAAATACATTTTCAAAGGTATCAACCGAGTGGCAATCCCTCCCTTCCATATGAAAGGCATTATCTGACAAAATGGGGATTAATTCTTGTCCTTTGAAGAGGCTGGTGTTTAGAATTTATTAAATTTTAATGAAAGAGCTGTGAAGGGGTTTTGATATGATAAAGCTCAGGTTGTTACTAGTAATACCTAAGAAATTACAAGAGATGCTCCTCATTTGCTATTGAGAAACCTGACAACTGGCCAAATCAGTTGCTTATAAAGCTGAGCTCTGAAGCATACGAGAGAGGGCACAGCTTGGGAAGAAAAATATCTACAGATTCTAATCTAAAATATACTGAGCCTTCTGACTCATTCCAGCTAAACATTAAGAAAATATTTTAAAAGTATTTATGTAATTCCAATTTATTTCATTTTAATTGGTTTATTTCTAGATGTTTATCTTTTTTTGGGCTACCTGGTGGCATTGCTCTTGAGGTCAGTAAATAGATGGCAAAAGATATTTTGAATGCAAGCGCAAAATTCAGATTAAATTCTGGCTATCTACTGTCTGTTTTTCAGGTACTAGATTAAATATTTGTAATGCATTCATTCTTACCTTTTTAGTCATGCTTTTTCTACCTATTCTAATACAGGTTGTCTGAATTTATGGATGCTACTTTCCAATATAGTAATAACTCAGAAGGATTTTGTGGCATATTTGATAACCTATTATGAAGCAGCAATAAAAATAGTGATGTTTCTGATTTTTAATGCATCTTTTGTCTGCATAATAAATAGGATTTTGTTTTAAAGAAGGAAATAAGTTATCCTATTTGTTATTCTATAGATATTAAGGAAAAAATAAGTTGGGATTTTTTTATAGTTGTTTTTAATCTTGGCAAGTGGTGTAAGACAAGAAAACCTGATAGAAACTTCTGTTGCATAATTATTTATTGATTTGTTTAACTTTCAAAGCAAAAAAAAAAAAAAACAACCAACTTTCTATTTCTTGGATATTATCTATGCATTGAATAAATAAATTTCCAAACCAGCTCTTACTACACTGCTATACTTAGTCACAATTTCTCTGCCCCAGCCTAGATCATAGCTCATCCTGTACACTGCAGGAAAATCACAGGTTGTGAAATATTTTTCATAATAAATAATTTCCATAGAACATTCTCCAAATAATTCCAACCACCTTTTTAATAGTGAAAATGGTTTTGTCACATTACCTGGCAGCCATGTAGAAGAAGTCATTTACCTTAAAAATGTTAAAAAGTCCTACTTTAACATTTAGAGTGGGATTTGATAACTTTGAGGGAAACTTGTCATTTTTAAAAAAGCTTACATGCAGTTAAGCACCCACCTTTGTCAACAGCTTGTCTAGCAGAAGATTATGTACTATTACTGCAGGTGTAACTCACTGGTGTTTATTGTTCATGGCACGATAGGTATAAATTCTGCAAAATAAGTGACCAATCAATGGCAATTTTTGTTCTTCTATACAAGAATTATTGCAACATATAGAATATAGAAGTGAATAAACCACCTAAACCAACAGAAGTCTAGTACTTTATCTACATGGTTATTCTGGGGAAAAAAACCCACCTAAAATAATTTTAAAACTATGAGCAAACTGTTTATGATCTTTCTCTTTAGTGCATGTGCCTCCTATTGCTCTAGTTGTTCTGTTAGAAGCCCTAAGTGACTGATGGCTGAGCATCCACTGTTTTCTGTCTGACAGACAAGATATTTTCATTTCTCCTTTATACCTCTTGATATGAGAAGGAGTCTTCAAACTTCTCAGTGATTATAGTATAGGAACAAAGGTGTTCCTCATACTGTCAAAAACTAAACTAATTTTAAAACTGTGAACATATAATTACCTCTGAGACATGACTCCTGATGTGTTCAGTGGAGTAGGTCTCTTACCTGCCTCTGTGCATGGACTATTCTCCAATTAACACTGCTGTGAAATATGGGTCAGGGCTTTCACATTTGACAAGCTGCTCAGATTTTTCATTTATGCTTCTGGGACTGTCTGGAATGTCTTCTCCTTCCCTCTCTCCCTCTTCTCAAAATAAATTACCCTATTGCTGAACAAGGCAAGGCTCACATAATGTCACTTAGACAGCTGACTTCTGTATTCTTACTGAATAAGGGTATGCAGGTGAGAACTGGGGTGGGTGAGGCAGAGAGAAACACAACAGAGCAGTTAATTTGCCTGTTTTGCACTTAATTTCTGACTTTAAATGGATGAGAAGTAGTTTGGGAATTAACTTTGTCCTCTAGCTCTCTGTACGATATTTCACAGGTCTCCTACCTGTATTCATGACAGTAAGCATCTTTTAGTGGGTCTTTGACTATTTAAGGTGGATGCTGGTTTCAGAAAACAGAATCTGCCTCTTGCCTGTGCAGTGCTACAGTCAGTCCTTCCTCTACTCCTTCAGATTGGCAATTACTTGCTTCACTTAGTATGGGAGCAGGGCTGACCTGGAGTTACAGCGACAGCCAGGTTTGACTCCTTTATGAAGTCAGGTAGCTCATAAAGCTTGTTTACTAGCAGTCATTGGTGAGCATGATGTGTGGTGCCTCTGAGCCATCGCTTCAGCCAGTACCCCTCAAGATAATCATCTCGCTACCATGTTTCTAATATGCCCTTCAAAACGGAACACTGCTGAGAAACAATACAACAAGGAAACATGCAATTCAAAAAGGATAGACCGGTATGCCTTTTGTCTTGCAGGCATGGTGGCCTTCACATTTTCGTTCATAGTATCTTCACCTGAAGAATTTTCTTTTTGGCTGATCTTGTTTAATTTCTGTAGCCTTCAGTCATTCTAATATTTTTGAAAATAACAAGAGACAGACGCTATACTGTCTGGACTTGTCTCTTAATTTAATAGTTTTTTTCTTCTGATTTATGGTCCTTTTTCAGTTAGGAGATTCATCCCAATACAACTTATTGCTGCAATTATGTAATCTTTTCCATTAATATTTTTTCATTAGTTCTTGTATTTTAATAAGTATTTCCATTTTACACTTAAATGGGCAATTGACTGTAAGGGTGAATTACACAAGGTCTGGAAAAGGACAAAGAGGAGGAGAGGAGTATAACCTATTTATGTTTGTCTGGGAGTATGTTACATTCATGTCACCCTTCCCCAGATTCCTACTTTTTTACTTTTGTGAATGGGTTAAAAGACAGGAACTATGACTATTATATATTATTTATTAAAAGATTGTGACAAGTGGACCTTAGAACTTTCTTCACAAATACAAATAACTTTCATTGTAACTAGAATTAATGTGTTTAAATAAGTAACAAAATTTTACTTCTAATTTTAGCTTTTGAGTCCTTTAGAACATTCAATTCTCATTCATTTCACTTCCTGGGATTATTACATTCTGCAACAGATTACAAAGCTTAACTAGAGGGTTACACATTAAAAAAAAAAAAAATCCAGGCTAGCAAAGCAGCTTATTGATGTTTTTAGACTTTTGTATGAGGAGGGTATAAAACACTGTGTCAAACAGAATTTTAGACAGGAAAAGCTGGCTTTCAGAGAATATTGCCTTTAAATCTAATCATATTTCTATTTTAATCACACAGGCATGCTAGACAATACCTTTTTTTTCCAATATGTCTCAATGTGCTTTAGGAAACATGATAATGTAATATTTACAATATTTATATTTTCCTATATATTGGAAAAAATATTAAGAACCTAATAGCTCTTAACATTAAAATTGTGTGAATTTAGAGAGTGGATTGATTTTTAATTTTTTTATTTTCCTAATTCCTTTTACTTTGCATTGATATAGCAGCAACCTATTAGTGGCCTTGAATTTAGAAGCATTCTTACAGTATCCTTTTATTGTTCTTTGCAAAACAGAACTAATTTATGAATGAAAGGATAATACATACCACAATTTTTTCTATAAAAACACTAATTCTGAAGGCATAGGCTACCTTGATATGTAATGTGCGTGTCAGATTGACTTATATGGTAAAGTTCCTACATCACTTGTAGAGTCATTATAAGCTCAGGATACATGCTGAAAGTAAATATAGTGTAGTCTTTGAGAAAACTATCTATAACTTGGGCAACTTGTGTATCAAGGTGGCATTTTACATTTTATATCCATACAAATATGTTTTCAATTGTACTGAGTTGGTAACATTTTAGTGCAATTATTTTTTTTTAAATATTGTAGAGCAGTGGAATAGTTGAGGTTGGAAAGGACCTCTGAAGGTCACTTAGACCCTCCTCTCTTCTCGAGTATATGAAAACACATGAAAAAGAAAACTAAAAATTATCAAAGTACAAATGTAGTCTAAGATGTTACTAATATCAAAATAAATGTATCAGCGTATTTTTCTTTTAAATCATCTATACTTTCACTCAGTAAAGTCAGAGCTACAGAACCTGCTTACATAAGTGAAAGCAGAGTTCTGATGAAAATTGAGTTAGTACCTGAGACATATACATCACTTTTTAAATTTTGTGGTAAATAATAATATGATTGTAGTAATAAATATATACATGTAAACTGTACATACAGTACAGTACTGCATAAATAGCAAGCGTTCACAGAGAGATTTCATTGCTAATCACATTATATTCACTCTTCATTTCTTTTGCAAAATCGATATTGGATTACTCTGACTGTATTTGATTTTATATCTTCAAAAAATCCAAGCAATATTATTCACTTAATGAGCATCCATGATGTCAGAGTTTAAAACCTATGCAGAACTTCTTGAGTAGCAAAGGTGTGAAGAGCTCCAAAAAGCTACAGGCTCAGCTTTTCTGTATTGTATCTCTATATAAAACACAAATTGCATTCTAGGGGAAGGAAATTACAACACCTCTTTTGCTTAGAAAGTGTATATAGTTAGATTCTGCTGGTATCTTCACAGGGCAGGGCATGGCTTCTTGCCCCGAGGTGAAACCATGTGAATTGCTTTCACAGTTACTGTACCACTGCTGTCTTTCCCAAAGTTTTAACTCTGAATATATTGAGGGCCTACCTGTGTGACCAATTTTCCTTCCAGGAGAATTGACCAGAGATTAATCTACTGACCAAGCTGCCAACCAAAATAGTCATTATTTACAAGAAATGTTGCAGAGGGAAACAAACAACACAAACACAAGCCCCAGTTTTAAAATAAGGACAGAGATTATGCCTACCCTTGCCTCCTTCTTTGTATGGTTTCCCCTGAAACACAGTCAAAGCTGGATTTTCTTAAATATTCTCCAGGATATGTTGCTGTCCTCAGTGTGGCATTTAGTAACACTCATCCCACTGATTTGCCCTGTGATTGATAGCAAAACAGCTGACCAACATTGGGAAATAGGCAATTGGCAGTAATAAAATTAACTGGGAGAATAGTTTTCAAGATCCTCTTTTCTTTGTCCTCCTCTTTTCAAGAGCCTCTCTGAAGTTAGATATACATATTTATATAAAAAAGTAGTATGAAGTTTCATTAAAGATGAAGCTAACGATGAAAACTTAAAACACAACTCTTCCACAGTATCTACAGCCTCAAGTTGAGTCTAATTGGATATCAATTCACAGGGCCAATCCTTCAAATATTTATGAGTCTGTGTGAAAACTTAGAGCTGCATGAAGCATATAACTTTTATTGCCTTGAAAGCTGTTAGCAACCATTGTACTTTCTGTTATGTAAATCTTTACTTGACCGTAATCAAACTGTCGGAGTATTAAAAAGCTTTCTCCACTATATCTTTTGTCTGCAATAATCTGCAAGTTTTTCCAACATACAGCCTGCAAGACAATATAGTCAGTGCAAGGTTTATTGTTTATTTTAACAACTCCTTCTTTTGTCTTCTTTTGACCTTATTGATAGTTTTTTGTTTTGTTTTGTTTTTTTTATTTTGGGGGTTTTTTTCAATTCTTATTGGCACTGTTTTATTATGAAAGATGCGTTTTCTGAGCAGTCTGGCACTCTAAATTCATGTCCTGTTTCGGGGTTGAGTAGAGGGAAGTAAGAATATAGAAGTAAAAATGACAAATTATGCTATCCACATTTCCCATTTATTTGATTCTTAATGTGGTGCAAGTGACAGATGGATTAGTTGTTTGTTTGGGTTTTTTTCCTGTGGCATCTTTTTAACATGAAATGTAATGCATCCTGTATTGTTAATGAAACAAAATATAATTTTTTAAAAATTGCTAATGAATGCTGTAAAGTTAACATTCAAGCTTTGAAGAAATATATGACAAGTAAACTTTTAATGCTAAATATAAAAGCTCATGTGGGAAATTTGAAACCAAGAAAGTATTAATTTGCAAACGAACCTGTCAAAAACTATCCACAACCAGACAGTTAAAGAACACTTGCACCAATTTCACAAGTTAAAATAACTTATTCAAAAGGTAGGAAACAATCAAGACAATGACTTAACAGAAGATTACAGAGCTCATGGCAATTCACAGTCATTGTGAACCAGGACAAAATACTGGTGACAGATCTGCCGTTCAACTTTTGCTGTTAATTCAATATACTCTGTACCATAAGAAGGATCAGAGAATGCTGAAAGCATTTGCTTCCACAAAATACTTTATCTATCCATTAGGGAAAGAAAAGAGATAAGAATAACACCGAGAAAGTATAGGAACAAGCCAATGAACTATGGAAAGTTTTAAAAAGAAAAGAAAAAAAAAAGAAAAAAAAAACCTGAAGGGGTAAACTGCTCAGTAAATGTAGATATAAAACGATTACATCTAAGCTAAGTGAATGATTGAGTCCTTTGTGATTTAGAGGATTTGTGACATTTCATTGAAAAATTTCCTGATTGTGGAAAACTGAGGCCTGAGCACACGTAAGGCATTAAGCTTTTCAGCAGTACGATAATCTTTTGTTAGATACTTGTATCTTTTCCATTACGATACAGTAAATTTGCAAAGAATAGAACATATGGCATGGATTTTTTTTTGTTCTCCACATTGCCAGTGCTCCTAAATGAGTTTTTTCCTGTTACCAAATGCTGACTAAGAACATTAATACTCTAGTTTGATTTCAAATCCTTTCCTGAAAATGTATTTTATGGTTTTGACTCCTCAGATACAAAGAATTATTCGTGTATTTTAGTAGATAAGATGATAAGCAAATCAGTGAAATTGTTTCTATTTTTATTCCTACTTTTCATGAAGGCAACAAGACTCAGCCCAACAAAAGCCGATAACATTCTTTTGAGCCCAAAAATGCAAGTTTACTTACTGGACAAGTAATATATTAGCCCCAAATTTAGCTGCATCTCTTTTTAGTTTTTTGTAACTGGAATTACTCTTGAATTATTGTACAGCTGATTACCTCATTTGGCCACAATTCCTGTTAGAGATTCTTCTATAAATGACTACTCTCTTTTGAGCCTGAAAAAATTTCAGATCACTGGCTTTCAACAGCAAACCACTAGTGTTTTCAGATGGAGAGATGTTCTTTTTGTGCTTGTAATAAGCAATGGTAAGGATTACTGAATTTCTAAGCTCTATGTATTAAGATATTAAACAGTTGCAAGATTATAGGTTTGAGATTACATATATGGAAGAATTTGATATGTCTGCTTTTGGTATATGATCTATTTGTGTTTTGCCTTGTGAAATATCTGGTTTCATGAGACATGAAGAGACACCAGGGCTGAAATTAAAAATGTAATTAGTCGTTGATGGTATTTCACATAACTCATGCTAACATCAGTCTTTGGGATTTTTTTTTCCTAATGCATTACAGGGTAAATACCTGTGTTTTCCTTTTAGTGGTCCTAATCCTTTAAAAGAATAGCATGTGGGCTATTTTGCATCTTCTTTCCTTTTGCATAAAGAAAAAAAAAAGCACTTTATAGAAGGCTACACTAGTGTATTGCCCTAAATTAAAGGTTTTAGCAGTTCAGAAACTAGGACAATGCATCATAGTTATTTATTCTGATACTATATTTTTACAGAGATAAAACTATGTACATGGGGAGGGCTTTTAATTTTTTCTCTTTGACTGGCTTTGTCCATGTTCCTGTTCATCTTTCTTTTCCTCTTTGAGACTGGAGGGAGAGACAGAGGGAAGTTGCTGGGGGTTTAGGAGCAAAATCTTTGAGAATTCTCCTGTGACATATTAGTTTCTTTTACTAACTTTCAACTACTAAGCCATAAAGCCAGATCCCTGTTTTATGTGTGAAAGATAGTGTATTTGGAGTTACAAGCAATAAATATGGTTGTAAGTGCCTTAATACAGAAGCAGTTACAACACTCTTTACTGTGGATTCTGTGCTATGGAAAAGATAATTCATAGGTCCAGAGTTTATCTAAAATTATCAATTTGTCCAGACTGAAAGTACCCCCAGTGTGTTAAGGGGGCCGGTTTGGGGAAATGGGGGGAGTAAGTCTGATAAGTAGTTTCCCATATCACATGCTCCCTGTTCATACCTATCCTTTTCTGCTGACTTTCCTCCCTAGCACATTCCTTTCCCTCCCTGCAAAAAATAACTTGCCTTCAAAAATTCCATTACCTTTTTCCTGGTAAGGTCACAAGGCAACAAAGTGCTACCACTAACCCCATTTCCTCTGCAGCCAGTTTCTCCCTGCTGCAGAGACCAGACAGGTAGCACAGAGCAGAGGAGAATCAATGTGTGGCAGTGGCTGCTGTGCCGAAGAGCAGTGGAGAGGTCCCACAGTCAGGGCACAGGGCTACCAACTGATCAAAGCCCATGCCTCTGTTTTCAAGACGTACAGTCAGGATTAACACATGTACTCAGGAAGCAAAAAAAAAAAACCAAAACAAAACAAAACCATTGAAACAAAAATGAGAAGAAATCTTCACCCACATTAGAAACTACAAATGACAAGTCATTTTTAAAGTCTTCAGCAGGCAAATTCATACTTTGAGATCTTTTTTGTGAGGCTGCTAATGTTTGGCATTAGCATGGAGTTTTAATTAAGGCTGCTATTTAACATTCATGCTAAATGTTAAATAGGTGCACAAACTGCACCTGTGCCTAGAAACCAAGTAAACTGATGCCTCAAAAGTCTGGGCACTGTTTTAAACAAATATTTTAAATATATGTGTAAAGCAGGTCAATAGTTCTTCCCAATTTTTACTTTAATATTTTAGGACATTTTCTGTTACCTCTCCTCCTGAATCTTGAAGGAGACCCTGAGTCTTCAAATTGGCATAGATTAGAGTGCAAGCTGGAGATTTCAGTATCTGATATCTTAGCCTCTGCTAATATCATCTAGTACTTCATCAAACTCAGTAAGAACAAAGCAGTTATTTTATTTACACAGCCTAATTATTGCAGTTGCTCTGTTTGGCAGTTATTAGAGTGTTATTGCTACATTTATTGATACACCTGCTACTGACTTGGCTGTTGTAGAATAGGATTTGTGCTTGCGAAAACTTAACTATTCTGTATTTGTATATTATACCACTACTATATACTACTATACTAGTACCCTCACTACAAAACATTTTCAAGTTAACCTGAAAGACTTGTGAGGAAGAAAAAAAGAGAAATTAAACACACACACATACAATTATTATTTTCAAATCTGTGCCTAAAATTTGAATATTTAGGAGTTTTGATGACTTTTACCAAACAAACTGGGAAGTTACAATTGCTTCCAGAAAGGCTTAACTTTTCCTACCTAAGCTTGGAGAATAATAGACTGAGGCTATGAATATATGGGTTAAGCACTTTTTATCTTGATATGTGGGGTTAAGAAAACTGAAAATAATTTTTCAAAATTCTACCTGGCAGACTAAAATATTATTATAAATACAGCATTATAGGCTGTCAGATACTTGCCCTTGGTCAAGATGTGGACATTCAAATAAACAACAGAACTTTCATAACAGATATTATTCAGCAGTTCCAGTGGATTTTATTCGAAGAAGTTACACATTAAACTTTTTTTTTTCTTCTTCCTTTCTTTTGTTTTACTTTCTGTTCAATCCAAGAAAAGAAAATGTTATGGCCTTGAATAGATTAATACCTATCTCCCTTAGGACTAACTTGCTCCTTACTTGCTTCAGTCCCATCACTGTTTTAGAAAATTCCTCAAAGGCGCTATAGACAGTTAATTAGTCTTCACATAGAGACTAGGCTGGCACAGGAGCTAAAGTTAGGTAGGGCCAAAGTAGAGCACTTATTTTTGCATGGGATTCCATCAAACCAGCACTGAAACTTACCAAGCATGCTTTCAACATCTACATTCATTCACAGATTTGGAGCCTTGACCTAGCTTTGTGTTAAAGTAAAATTTTATTTTTTTCATTAAGTATTTTTTTAATCAAAATAAACCAACACTTTTTTTTTCTCACACCATCTGTTTGCAAGGATTATCCTTAGTTCAGTGCTAAGTCATTATTTAATATGGCTGTTTTATCAAGAGGTTCTTTCTGGTATTGAGATAAAGGTTTTGGTTTAGATGTTTGTATGCTGTTGGAAGCCAATACTGTGCAGATGCACATATTTGCTACCTTTTTGTTTTCTTTTCTTTTTTTTTCAGGTAATATCAAAATTATCAAACAAGTCTATACTGTCGCAGGTATGTTGGTCACATTTTAACTATGCCAAGCTTGACTTTGAAACATGCACACAGTTATGGCCAGAACAAAGCTTGAAAAGCTCCAACAGACTTCCATGGTTTCAGAATGAGAATTTAAAAAGCATACTGCAGATAGTTCTGCCACTCTCTATTTTGTGAATAACAGCTTATGATCTTTTCTTTCAGGTGCTGAATTTGGATATCGTACTATACCAACTGCATTTTAAATACATGGCTACCTAAGCCAAAGTTTTGAATGTGGGTAGAGCTCATTCTCTGTAGAGTATAGGTTGTATCAGTGCCAGGTCCTGTAAAATTTGATCATCATGACAGCCTTTAGATGGCTAACACAATTGACAATGAGGGTTTTATCTTTTATAAAGACGTGTCTTTTGTCACTGCTTTAAATTCTTATCTTTTCATATATCTCAGATGGAAAGGACCTAATTCACTAAATCTGGCACCTTATACCAAGGTAAAGGCATGTACTCAGTGGAAGTCTGCTGCAACACACAGCAAAATTAAACCTATGCTGCAAAACATTCAAACAGATGTTAATAGGGGCTTAGAATATTTGGATAAATTCCCCAAATCTGTCTTTCCACACAGCCAATCTGACTTGGCCCCAACGTGGGAATTCTGACTATGCCAGGTCGTCTGGGGTTTCTCATCTAAAGCTAACAGTGCCTGAATCAAGCTTGATTAAGAGTAGCAGCCTGTAAATAATAATAAAAAAGCAACCCTTTCTGAAACCATGAAGTTGCATTTGGATGTAGTTTTTGCTGAGATGTGTGAAGTTAGTTAATTTGACCTGAAACCTGATCTGCCTTAGTCCATTCACCTACTACCAGTAAATATAGTAAGTTGTACCATGGGAATAAATGGAACTAGTTCTCAGTCATGGTTTGATCCTGACATGAGGCCCATGTTGGCATATCTCAGCACTCATGACCAATGTATTCTGTTACCATGAAAAAATAACAAATAATACATTGATGTCTTACACTGTGCTTTAATTTTCGTACAGAACCCAGTTCTGTTGTGTTGCCTCTACATTTCCTTGGTTCCAACATCAAGCATTCAAAATGCTTTTTTTTTTTTGTAAACCAGATGCACCTTCACTTTTTGATGACTCAGTTCTGAAACTGAAACTGTCACACCACTGGTGCATCAGTGGGACTTTGTATAAACTGAAAAGCCTGTCTAATATCCCAGCAGTACCTTCAGTTACAGCAGTTAAGAAGGACACAGAGAACGTTTGGGCTTGAGCTGAGAACTGCTCAAGCTTTTTATACATTATAAAATGTTCCAATGAAAAAGTGGTATTATTTGAATTACCAGTTCTTTTTCCATGGACCACCAAGAGTCTGGTAGCATAACATTCAAAATAAATAATGCCTTAGTAAAACAAAATTAATCTTCTCAAGCGTGCACATGCCACATGGCTTGTAAGAACTAGTCATATACGCCTTGGTAACATATTGCAGCAAGTGTGCTAGCTATGTCACTAGTGACCTTTTGTAATCTGTTTGTATTTTTCTTGTGTATGCACACACAGCCATAGTTGAGGAGGGAAGTTATGGATGAGTTCCAAAAGAGGTATCTCTAATGAGAAATGAAAGCTGTGCTAGATCTGGATTTGTTCCAGGATGAACACC
Organism: Sclerurus mexicanus; assembly: GCA_013396755.1. Lineage (NCBI taxonomy): Eukaryota > Metazoa > Chordata > Aves > Passeriformes > Furnariidae > Sclerurus > Sclerurus mexicanus. Next base: position 95,077 of record VWZF01005820.1, read on the forward strand.
AGAAGAAATTGTGTTTTGGCAACATCAGACTCTGAATTTTATACTATTATGTATTATTTATTATTTTAGACAGAGCTTAAGGGAAATGGAAATATAAAAAAAAGACTCCCTTCAATTGTGGAAGATGAAGACGAGGAAGAGGAGGGAGAAGAAGAAAGCAGCAGCCTTTCACCGATTGATACAAGAAGCACAAATAGCTCTCATCAGAAGAAGACTGCAAGCAATAAAAGCTACCTAGGGAGAAACTTGAAGCAGTTGGCCTCAGGAACTGTGCCCTTTCATTCCCCCATCCGTGCTTGCAGTTCAAACCCCTCAAGAGCCAAACATGAAACAGAGCTCCATTACTACTCCAGAAGGAAGGAGAAAAACCTTAAATTACACCTTTCAGCACTGTCCACCAGTGGCCCACCAGATCTGAGCCCAAGGTAATAATTATGAGCTTATTTCTTCTCTATCATGCAACTCCTATTAAAAATACTATGATTGTGATGCTATAAAAATACTACTTTTTATTTAATAGTTTATACTTTTGTTCATCTCATGTTATTGTAGGAACCATTACATGCTATGCAGAATGTTATGACTTTAGAACTTTATTGTAAAATAAAGTATTTTTACCAGTAAAAAAGGCAGTAAAAAAAATTATCAACTGCAAAAATTACTATTTGAATAGCCTGGCTTTATGGTATCATTTTGTCTGTAATATGCATTCCCACAATAGCATTGCAAAACATTCTGAGTCCATCAGAGATATGATTTAGAAAGCAAGCAGATGAAATTACAGCATAGCTGTGCAAATACAAAAATTACTGGAGTAGGGAACTATAATGGAAAACTATTGCCTAGTAATTTTAGAAAATATTTTTTTCATTAGAGACAGGAAGTCTGATAATGAAAGTTGAGAGTAAATATGGAGTTTAGCAAATCTGTTTTGCTGTGTCTTTTGACATAAAAAAGAGTCATATAACAGTTTATTGTGGCATTATTAGTGTACAATTTAAAATAGTTTAATTTTTTACTAGTATGCTACTTATAAGGTGATTTATGTAAGTTGTTTTGAAATTGCTGCAATCCAATTCTAGTTTTAAGGTCGGTTCTTTAGAGAAATTACAAGCACTTTTTCACATATGAGGAGGTTCAGCAGTTTATCTTCCAGTTCTAATTTTGGTTTCTATAATTTGAAGTAGTTTACATGTTCAAGAACTTCCTTTATTCATTAGAGGCAGAATGGAAGTTTTAGCAACTTGCCATTGCAAACGTGAAATAGCCACAGCCTGACCATATTTGTTTAATTCTGTAAAAATACCTGTCCTTAAGGATGCAATCATAAAAAGGACATGGACGACAATAGAAGTCTTTCCCCCTCAACATATATTTGACCAGTACAGCTACATTTTAAATAGGAGCAGGACACAAACCAATTTAATTTTGTCATAGGATCATAGAAATCATGGAATTATTAAGGTTGAAAAAGACTTCCAAGATCGAGTCCAACCTTTCACCAAACACCACCATACCAACTAAACCACAACTCTAAGTGCCACGTTCAGTTGTTTCTTGAACACTTTCAGGGATGGTGATGATGCCGCTTTCTGGATTAGCCCATTCCAATGCTCCATAACCCTTTCAGTGAAGAAATTATTCCTGATAACCAATCTGAACCTCCCCTGGTGCAGCTTGAGGCCATTTCCTCTCATCCTGTCACTTGTTGCCTGGGAGAAGATGCTGACTTCCCATCTTGTTATGATCTCCTTTAAGGTAGTTATAGAGAGTAATAAGGCCTCCCCTGAACCTCCTTTTCTCCAAACTAAACCTCTCCAGCTCCCTCTGCCCCTCCTCTCCAGACCTTAAATAGGGGGTAAATAAAGGAGAAGATAACGTGTGGAAAACCAGCTTCTACAAGAGCAAAATTGAAATGCATAGTGGATATTTTCTCGTTTCTTTAGCTCTCATATGAATTTGGTTCAGCCAGCTATGAGTAAAGGTCATTAGCACTCGCATAACAAGTGGTAATTCAGGCAAAAGCAACCTTTCATATTTTCTGCTGAAATGTAATCTTGCTCATTATTGTTCTGAAATTATGCAGCCAGACATTGGCACCCAAGGGTGCAAAAGCGAATGTGAAAAAAAAAAAAGTATTGTTACATATATTATTATTTCCTGTTTCTGTTCATAATTTTATAACTGAAGAATAATGCTATTAATAGGCTGGAAAACAGGCCTGAAATGTATGTGTTTTCCAGGTAAGACAGTTTTCTATTATTTCCTAGAATAAGTTTATATTATCAGAATAGTTAAACTGACAAGCTAATACCATTTTTAAAAAGAGCCATAAATGTTTCTTTGTAAGTATTAAAGAGAAAAATTAAACCTTAATTGAAATTTTCCCTGTTATTTGCTGTGAGACATGGGAAGACAAGGGAAAGACAAGACTGGTTGATATGTCCAGTCAGTTCAGTATAACCACACTTCATCAAGAGAATATACTTTGTCTGCCTAAAAAAATTTGTTCTACTGTGTTGTTTCCTAGAGTAGGTGAACCAGAACTCTTCAGAGTTCTCTGACTGCTACAGGTTCTTTCACTGTGCATCACAGTGAAGGCAATAAATCCCAGAGACTATGTAAAATATTTAAGGTGTTCTTGGCACAGGAAACAGCAGCTAACATTGTAACCTCTAGAATCAAGTCCCAGTCTTCCCAATCCCTTTTTGGGTACTGCCTATGAAGTGGAAGAGCACCAAAAGAAAAAAATGTAAGTAACAATAAAAGCAGTCCTGGGAAGAGGAACTTATGTATTTAAAGTTCCTCAGACTCACATGGAGGAGTGCACTCTAGCCCCAAGCAACTGAATAGAAGAGGTCACATGGTAATCTTTTTTGACTTTTTGGCTTCTAGGAGTGGAGTTATCTGTCTTCAGGAAAAAAAATCCGGGCTGTACAAAAATCAGGCTGATTCATAAAGCTGTGAGACTTACCAACTACTTTTGTCCCCTTGTGTTTTCCATTTAATAGATTATCTTGCTCCACAGCCTATTCCTTGTATATGAATAAGCATACTGCCCATTACATATTTCCTACATAGAAGTCTGTCTTCTGGCACTCCACAAGTACCTATTTTTGCTACTGTAGTTTTAGTCTGAATCTTTAAACACTTTAAAGAATATAGCATCTATAAATTCCAAGTCAAGTCTGAGTTGTCTTTCTCCTGTGTGCTTTAAAGGCGGTTAAAATATTATCATTTTACATAATTAGAAATGTCTACAAAAGGGGTATTGGTGTTTAAAAATTGTTTTCTGAAGCAGTGAGGCCAGATGACATTAAATAAGTTTTATAGCAAATTTCAAACAAGTTAATTATTCAGCTCTCCAGCTGCAGATAGCAGTATAGGCCAGACCAGCTCAAGCACCCCATCTGAATCTCATTCTCCCAGAGGTTGGTTAAGATTAGAGTGAAGTCTAGTAACATCCAACTGGCATCATGAACACTCAGACATGAAATAGAGCTCAAAATTCACATGAAGAGCCAAAAAAGACAAGAAGACATGGTATGTACACAGAGGTCTAAGTCACATGGGTCTTTCAAGCCAAATACATCACAGGTGTCTGTGTTGTCTGTTCTTCCTTTTTCCAGACATTTCCAGTCAAGAAGTTTTCTGGAAAATACCCTTATAAGATGAAAAGTCTAATTTCCGTCATCACAAAATTATCACCAATAACTGAGAGGCCAAGAACTGCCTGCTTTAGCCCTTCCAGATTAGTATTTAACTCATCTGGCTACTGTGAGACAAAATATGAAGCTTGTACCTGGACAAAAGAAGAAACTGATGCTTCATATCTGTCAACTGCCAGTTGTCAGTCTCTTTCATTGACTTTAAAATAGTTCTTTTTATAGCACAATTTATTATAATTGAGAACAAAAATATGCATAATTATATATTTTTAATACTGTGTATTGATTTCTCCATCTGATACCTGTTTTGTATTCTTTGCATGCAGAATTGATTTTTGTATAAAATACTGTATTTTTTTCCTTTGGTTTTCTTGACACTGCAAATTGGAGATAACTGCTATGCCTGGGTAGAAATAACTGACAAAAATACCTTTTCTAGTAGTCAGATCCAATACCAATATTAATAACTGGGACACTGAAGGCTGGTCTGCACATCTTCCTATAACCAATTTACAAACAAGATTGCCCTGCCTGAGCTAGTTAAATTTAAACAAATTTAGAATAACTATTTGCATGGAAATGACACTTTTGACTGAGGTTTACAGAGATGTTTGCATAAATATATTACGTTCAGGCTTAGGCTCTGCCTAAGTAAGCCTAATATAAGAGCCTGGCTGTTTTGTGCAGGGAGATTTTAGCTTAGCAAGAGAATAGTGAAGCCTCTTTAGCTTGTGCAGAGGAAAGAATGGCAACAGATTACTTTAGATATGAAAAGCAAACTATATTCTGTATAGATTTAGATAACACTTAAGATAAGCATCAAAAGTCTTGAAAATTTTGAAACTTTGGTTAATTATTTTTGGCCTCATGTTCCTTCCATTAACAGTAAGTCTAACCTTTAGTCACTCACAAGAAATAATACCAATATAATAGTTTTTACTTTTGTCTAAACTTCATGTTGTGCAAAGTTTACTGTTGTTTAAAAATGTGCCCTTTAGCAGTAATTTTTACATCATTATTGTGAACATGATGTTTATGAAACTGCTCCATTATCCCGATTATTCTCAACAGAATTGTTGATGGGATTGAAGACGGAAACCATAATGAGGAAAGCCAAACCTTTGACTTCAGCTCTGATCAGCTCAGGCAGGAATCCAGGTTATCTCCTACAACTGGACGTGAGTTTTTGCTGGGAAAATCATTCTTTAGAGAAAACAGTTTTCATAACTGCTTTTTGTTCCTCTGTCTTTCTTTGATCCTCAGAAGTGGCATAAATGGGTTAAACATGTATTCATAGTCTCAGTACCATTTCAGTGCCCCAGCTGGTACTGTAGAAAATTACAGCAAGGTCTCAAAGTTCATTTGTTGTTTTCCTCATAACACACAGTCATGATAAAACAGTTTGTGGAGAGTACTGTTTTCATGCATTATACTTCACCTGCAGTATTGTAGGATCTGCCAGGAGACTCATGCTCCCAAACCTTTGGGTGTGGAAGGTATTACACACAAGGACAAAATTCAACATAAGAGATGCATTTAATACCAAATTGGGGGGGGGGGGAATACATAAAAAAAACACCACCACCACCAAACCACTAAACCAACAACTCATTAACAGTCATATGTAAACCTGGCTCTCAACTTTTTTAAAGATATTAACAAAAGGAGAGGAGTATGTAAGTACAGAAATTTTTGAAAGTAGAAGAATGAAAACCTTGAATAACAAGGGTTTTTTCCGTGGAAGCAATTAGAACATATATTGTTCCTCTTCAAGTCAAACAGGAAAATAATAATAAAAGTTTAATCTTATCTATGATTTTTAAAAAAAGTTGTCATGTCACATGGTTGGCACCAGGGTTGCCATTTTCAATCTTTTCAGGTCCAGACTGAAGAGAGCAGTATGGACTTCACTGATTGCACTTCTCTTACACATTATACACTGAACATTAAACACATGATTTTATTTTCATTCTAGCAAGTGCAAACTAGTTTTAAATTTAAGGCATTGGTTAAGTGCAACAATAGTATTGCTGTTTACAAGTGATTATACTTATCTCATTTACATGTATTTGAATTATTTTCAGAGGCTGAAATTGGTGCTGCTGTGCTCATTATCAAAGCAGAAGAGACCAAACAGCAGATCAGCAGGCTTAATAGTGAGGTAAGAAGCTTTTGTGGGGGTTGAAGGATATTAACAATGATTCAAGGAATTCTGGAGAAAACTCAGAAAACTTGGGAATATGATAAATGTGTTATAAACAAGCTTACAAAACTGGTTGAGGTTCCTGCATGTAGGGCAGTTTTTGGCTTTTAACTCATTCTGAGATACATTTTCTACATGAAACCTATATAAAAGTTCCTGTCTTATGCTAGAACTAAAAACAAAATGAGGTTAGTGTAAGTAATTTTCTTAGGATCTATTCTCTTCTGGGTGTGCTTCTATTTCTCTCTTTCCTCTTATTATTTCTCCAAGCTCCTTCTTCCAGCTTTTCTTGTCTTGATGTATGCTATGCTTTTAGCGAATTTCTTTGAAAGAGATGCAAATCCAGTCAAGTTCAAATTCACATAAAATGTTTCAAATCACTTTACCTCTGTCTACTTAGAATGAAAAGGATATTCATCCCTTCTTGCTCAAAAAATATGACCTGAGTGATGCAGGGCCAGTATTGTTCAGTGGTGGTTTTTATTCCTCCCTTCTAATAACTTTTAACCTGTAATAAACTATTAATCCAACACTAAAAGGAGATATTCTGTGGCTAGACTGTTTCACATATCCAGCCATTGCAGTGCTTTAGCTAACAAGATGAAAGCATCAGATTTTAACTTCACAGTTATACTGCAAGACTAAAATCTCTTCCCAGCATACTCTGTCTTTCAGTGTGAAGAGATTAGATACAATTTGTTATGATTCCACACAAGGAAACATTTAAATAAGTCCCACCACACAGTTTTACTTCCTTCCTGAGCTCTTTGGTTACCAGAAATGTCAAGTTTTATTCTTCCTTCTATATTATGTACACTTAATCTAATTATTCTTTATTTACCACTTAGGACGTATTGGGCTTGTAAACCTCTTTCAACCTGAGTCAGTTTAACTTGGTTAGGTAACTAAAATATCCTAAGCTAAGAGTGCATGCATGATTAGTTGCTATGAATGCTTCAACTCATTTGTATATCAAACCATAGAGGTCAGACAAAAATCTCATACCCCATTAACTACACTTTTTTATAAGGCTTGGTTAAAGAACCCCAAAATACCTTCAGGATGTTCATGGACAACACCATTATGATAGAAATTTATATTTTCTATGTAATGTTTTGGAAACAGACAAGTCATATGGATTCACTCCTTTTGAGGACAGGTATTTTTAAAATAGGAGGATATATTACGTGGCTATACACAAGATGCAATTGCAAAAATACATCATGTTGACAGATGTGCTAAAAGAGGCATCTTGTGGATTAACCAAACCTTTCAACTGTAACAGTTCCAGGCTTGTTGTTTTTCTAGTGAAAAGAGATAGATAAATAAATCTTGGAGCAGGGCAATATGTTAATCAAAAGAAATAAAAAACTCCACATGATCAAGGTCATTTCCCACCATATAAAATCTTAATTTTTCCCTGCTAACACTATCTGAACAAAATGTTATGTAACTTTTTTTGCTCACACTAACATAAAACAGGAAATAGGACCACATGCAGTAAAACACTAAAGTTTCCACACAAGGATACAGAATCCAAACCCAGAGACAAATTTGTCACTGTTGTAAACATGGGTCACTCTGTTATATTAAAATTGAGGAGGGGGGAATCTGTCCATTTTTTCATAAGAGATGCTACCTGTGACACCACTTGAAATAAGAGGTACTTACCTCCCAAGACTTTTGCAATTTCTCCTGGAATAGAGATAGATTTTAACAACTAACTCTTGATTAAGCAAGCCAATCATTAGTTTGTCAGACAAAAAGAAGTCATCACCAGTTGGTCCTTTTCTTCTTTCCACAGAAGTGGGGCAGAAGTGAGTTAATCTATATCTCTGTCCCTTGAGCAAGTATTAGGAATCCTGTAAGTAAAAAGAAGAGAATCTCTGGAGATTTAAAAAGAACTGCAGGAGTCTTGCTAGCTTGGTGTGTAAGACAGAACTTGTTCTAACTCTGCAAAACTGACTGAGTTCTGTGCCAAGATGGTGTGATAAGTAATAAAACTGAAAGTCATAAAAAGTTTTGGTAGGTTTAGACATCCTTTGTCAACACCTGAATTGATTTACACCTAATCTGGTTAGTGATAAAATGATATTAGCAATAACATAGTCAGAAGACACAAATAATGCAATAACAGTAAAAAAAATTCTGAAAATAGTTGTACTTTCTGTCCACAGCAGAAAAAAAATACCTTTCTCTGATTAAAGAACCTCATAGAACTTATAGAAATTATAGAGCTACATGAGGCTATGTGGACAATTATAAAAACCCCAACACTCTGGAAAACACACCAGACTTAGTCTAGGAACCTAAGGGAACATTTTTATTAAACCTTGCAGAATCTCTAAGACTATTTTACTCCATGCTGTACAGAGCATATTACATAGCATACATCTATACTAGTGTAGACATACTGAAGATTAATATTGTTGGTGGTACCTTACAGTATTTGAAAGGAGTATCTCTACTTTCCAAGCTCATATTTTGTTTTCTCTCTAAGTCCCCTAGCAAAGAAAACAGCATTCTGACTGAGCAAGTCTTGACTATTTAAAGACTTAGATATGTGATAATTTTCAATTTGATGTAACAGTGCATAGGCATACAATATGGACATATATTGGACCGAGATATAAAAAAATAAAAAAAGGTATGAGGAGTAATTCTACTGATGTAGATCTAGATTTCATAGGTAACATTCTGGGCTCAAATCCCAGAGACAGACGGGTATCCTCCAAGTCCTCCCAGGGATCAAAATTTACATTGCAAAAACGGCATGACTCTAAGGCTGTCTAACTGCATATTCTACATGTACTCAAACATGCCCCATCTGGAGTTTCTGAACTGACAGTACTGACTTGGTGGTTACCCAAATGAGCCTCTGGGTAGCCTTGCTGACATACACTAGCTGTTGCTTGGGGTTTCTTGTTGTTGCGTTAAGAATTGAACACTTGTAGACCCAGTACTTTCATCGTTCCATCATTTGATGATGGACAGTAATGGAAAATTATGACTGATGCTGCAGCAGGCTACTAGCAGTAGTTAAAATACCAGCAGAGTTAGAGACAAAGTTCTCTCTTAAAGACATACAGTCTCCTCCTGGAAAATATGAGAAAACAGGTCACAAGTAGCCAACAGCAGCAAATGCTGTCATTAATACATTTTCCAGTGGAGATCAGAAGTCAACAAATGCAAAAATAACCTCTTTCATAAAAGGCAATTGTATTATAACAGTTCAGTAGTTAGCTTAAAAACATTTCAGCTGTTCATTGGGGGAACATGCATCTTTCAATTCAGAAATTCAATACAATCTGTTGTTAGCAAAGTAAAACAAGAAAAATCTACAAAATCAGCTATACCTAGTTTAGAAATCCAGTTGAGCTTTCAGCAGTATTTTAGGTGTATGACATTCACTATGTAATGTAAAGGAAAGGATTTTTGCCTAAGAAAGGGAGTAACAGAAGTCAGTGCCTTGATTTCACTTCTCAGATTTGTTACATATTACCTTTAGATGGAATGGATGAACAGACATACTCTAAACAGAGCAGCCTCTAAAGTCAGCCCAACCAATGTGAGACAAACTTGAACACACTCTGAATTCCTATTGTATAGCTTCATGATTTGGCTGCTCAGCCAGTTACCCAGCTTCTTCATTCTTTCACCTAACCTCAAGACTGATTTTGAGCCTGAATGAGATCAAAGCTGATACTGGAATTTCCATTCAGTTCAGTATTGCAAGGTGGAGGACTGCTTTATCTCCTACCTTATTTGACCCTTCCACTTATAATCAATAATCAAGGAATAAAACAGGCATGACATTCATTATAGTTCAGTACCTTCAGTATTCAGCAGGTGAGAATTGTTTCAGGTTCTTGTTCCAGTAAAAACACAAGTATTTAAGCAATAGTTTCAAGATTAGGTTACTGAATATGTATCAGCATTGTACACTTGCTGAGATGGGGAAAGCTTGATTCAAGGACCTGCTCCAGATTAGGCAGAGTAAAAATTCAAGAATAGTTTTCTGTGTTACAGGTATGTATCCCTCCTTTGCAGAGATCTGTATGTTTGACCTGGTTTTTCCAATGTGTTTGTCTGCAAAGGCTGATCAAATGAGTGTATCTAAACATTCAGCATTTTTCAGAGGCACCATTTATCTGATACAATCATAGGTAACTGCAACGAACCCACAAAGTAAAAATAGGAAACCACTAAGCAGATTTTCTGAGGTATGCAGATGGCCAAAAAGCCTAGATCAAACACCTGCCTATCACTGTCTCCTTGCCTGTGTCCTAGTGGGCTTTCAGCTTTCTATCATTTGAATGCAACTATATGAAAAGAGCATGGAAGTACTTTTATTCAATTTGCAAAACCCAAATCTGAATTATTTAAAACATAGACCAGTTAATAATAAGAAAATACCCAAAATTTCATCATAGTTTTTTTTTCCTCTAATGACATGTACACATATGCCATTCAAAAACAAGGGTACATGATTTTGTGCTCAGGTTTAAATATCTCTTGCAGTGAATGCAGACAAACCCAGACTGCTCTGTCATGTCCCTCTCTTCTTCCCATATGCAAACCAGCTTCAGTGCAGACTCCAGATTCAGAATTTGGGGGCTGATTTCATACTTTACGATATCAGTAGATCCCACGATTACAGTACTAAACCAATATAATGAACGCAAGTACTCACATTTCTCCCATTCAACGGAAAAACAAACAAACATGAGGAAATATGAATAGGGTCAGGTTTTGTCCTAGATAATTGCCTTCTATTTAGCTCCATGTTGGAGCACTTAGTGGAAATTCAGCTATTTTTAATTTTCGGTTTTTTAAATGCAAATGCTTAAAATAATCTAGGCATCTGGCACTTATTCAGAACAGAGAAAATGCATTCACAGGAATATTTCATTTTCATGTAACCAAAAGAACAATTCTAAATAAATATGCTTCTTTTTCAAATCACCTAAAGTTATTTTTTAAATATATTATTTTAAAATGTATTTCACAATCAGCTGCCAAAAAAGAACCTCATTCTCTTCTCAGTACAGGAAAAAAAATCATTCTTTAATATTAAAAATGTATGCAAATTATAATCAGTGCCAATGAAGAAAATTTGGTAAAGTTAATCAGTCCTCCAGTTTTACATAGGGGATATACTGCTAAAGTTCAATTTACAGCTTGAGACCTTATATAATGAACTTGCTTGACTCAGAGTAATTAAATACATGAAAGGCTATCCCAGTAATTTGCTTTGGAAAACATCTTTCTAATCAAGAAAATCACGTCAAAAAGTGAATTAATGACATTTATGTATGATGAAAACTATTGGAACTAATCTATCCATTTGGGGTTTAGCCATGTAAGTTTCGCATCAAATCCAAGACATAAAACCTAGTATCATTTTTATTACAAAGTAAAAGCTTTCTAAACCATATGCATCAAGTAGACACACTTTGCCTGCTAAGATTTTAAAAATACATTTTTCTTTTAGCATTGACATTCACATTTCCAAAGAACTCCTACCTTGTTGTTTTGTCTCTCTTTCTGCTCTTGTACTTTAATGACTGTGCAGCAATCATTCCAGCTAATATTTGTGTTCTTTTAATGTTAGCTTGATAGCTATTTACAGATGAAGATAATAAGTGAGCTGATGCTCTAAAGCTTAGGTTAATTTCTTTTTAAGCAGGACATACTGCACAGACATGGCATAAGTCCCATACGCTGTGGTGTGTGTCTTTCCCTTTTTCTTGGTGGAAAGGCACCTGAAACAAAGAAATTAGCAGAGAGGCAGCCATGCAGTATAGAAATCAACTGAACACGAAAACCTGACTTCAGATTTGAATAAAAAATGTTACTGCCATGACAGACGGTGGCATTTATCCAGCTAACTCTCTAACAGGCATTCCAAAATGTTCCTGTATTGAAAAGATCTATTTCCCCAACATATAAATGTAAATATCTGCTGTTATTCAAGTTCACTGCTTTTCTTTTATACCTAGAAGACAATAAGAAAAAGTTGATTGCTGTTCTCCTGCTAAAAGCAACTTATTTTGGATATATACTACTACAGCAGATCTCAGCAAACCAAATTCCCTCTGTCTTGATTTGCTCATTACCTTTTCTAAAATTCTTCATTGGTAGCATTTTCTTCTGGATTGTCTTAGGTTAGATCTTTGAAGTCACTGACAAAGTACACAATCCCAAACTGCAGTGTATTTTGAGCAGTCTAAGTAATTCCTTGTGAAGAGAATTCCCTTCCTGTGTCAAGTAAAACAAAAAATGCTGTAATATGTCCTGGGAGTATGATTAATGCCTGCAAAGTCATTCAGCAAAACTCCACATTTTTCTGTAATACTCTGTATTGGCAGAATATTATATTCATGCCTCTGATATTTTCTTTTCAAATGTAATGCTTAACATTTACCTTTGTTGAATTTCATATTAGTGATATTTAAAAGTGAACATGAATTCCATTTAGACATTAAAAATAAGCATTAAATAAAAACAGATCAGGATAAGATGTTAAAAGGTCCATGGATGGCAGCAACTACTGATCATCAGCCATTCCAATCATGTATGAATTCAACTCAAGATGATTACATCTCCTTCATATTTTCTTAGTTGCTCCAGAAGAATATCAGGCAGACAGTAACATCTGAGAAGTTTTGTGACAAGATAAATATTTCATCTAAAGTTTCTTCTTATATATTACAACAGCTTTCCAGTTAAAGAAGGGAATTGTTTTGTTTTGCCATGGTTTATTCTTAAGAAATGTATATTGCTTATTTTTTTTTAACTATTCCTTTAGGTGCTTATAGAAATTGTTTAATATTTTTGCCCAACATCATATATACCACCTCAGGCTTTCTTTCATCAGTACATATTACCAGCTTCTCTTCTTCAAGCCACCTGGGATTTGAGTTTGTCTCTGATACTTTCTGTTTTCCTTGAAGCAGTAATTTCCAAACCTGGTTTTCTTATTGCCACTGTTATGTTGACACTGTCCTGATTCTTTGCCAACCTGAAGGCAGAATCCACATCCAACAATCACAGAATCCCAGAATGGCTTGTGTTGAAAGGGTCCTTAAAGATTACCTTTTTCCAGCCCTACTGCCATGGGCAGGGACACCTTCCACTAGACCAGGTTGCTCAGAGCCCCATCCAACCTGGCTTTGAACTGCCAGGGATAAGACATCCACAACTTCTCTGGGCAACCTGTTCCAGTGCCTCACTAGCCTCACAGTAAAGAATTTTTTCCTAATATTTAATCTAAACCTACTCTCAGTCTGAAACCATTCCCCCTTGTCCTCTCACTACACGCTCTTATAAATAGTCCCTCTCCTTCTTTCTTGTAGTCTCCCTTCAGGTACTGGAAGGCTGCAATTAGGTCATCCCCAAGCCTTCCCTTTTCCAGGCTGAAAAATCCCAATTCTCTTAACCTTTACTCATAGCAGAGGAGCTCCACACCTCTAATCATCATGCCCCTGCCCTCAACCCACCACCCAGACTCACTCTAAGTGACGAGGCACAGATTATTGTTAGATCTGCAGCTTGGAAACCTTTTTCTAGATTGAATTTCATGGGAGCCCTGTTGACTTGAATACATTTAAATAATCTAGTCCCTTATACTTTCTGTTTTGTCCTTACTTGTTTCATAGCAATAATCTTGGTTTCCTAATTTACCCAGACAAATTGGTCTCTCCAAAACTACCAAAGAGCTGGCTAGTGAGTCATCAAATAAACCAGCAAATTTTCTAGTCCTACACAGTAAACCCAATTCCACAACCTTCCAGATTTCTGGATTTATTTCACTGAAACTGAACAACCATATCATTGCACAAATCCTATATATTTAATCTGGACTCAGATTAGCTCGCTGGATTTTTTTTTTCCTTCTGCATCTAGCTTTATTACTAAAGTGCCATTAAATCAGACACGTCTGTCACCATAATACCAATGGCATTGCTGGTAGCTGATCAGTGAAGAGTCTGTCTCAGCTCACCCCTCATTTCATTCATTCAACAACACACTTATTGAGAAACAGAATATCAGCAGCTAGTCAATCTGAGCCTTGAAAGACAACTCATGCTAGCTGAAAGCCTCCTTGACTACATGAAAAAACAGAATAGAAGAAGCAATGAAAGACCAAGCAAGAGAATAGAGAAGTTGCCATATGCAGTACAGGCCAGACAACTACTCTGCACTGCCAAAATGCAACTTCCATTTCTGAAGAAGCAAATATTCTCCACTTCTTTAGGTGTTCATAAAAAGTCATGGTAGGAAGATATCTAGGTGAAATTTGAATTTCAAAAGGGAATAAGCTACAGTGAGGGAAAAAAAAACCCCAATGTATTAATCAGATTTGTCTTAGATAAAAACCAAGCCTTATTATCCAGAAACAGCAACAGGAGATAGACATTCTAGTTGAAAATTTGACATTTAAAAAAAAAATATTGGAATATATAATGGAAAACACACAAGCCTGTTTTGCTAATACCATTTACACAAAGCAATCACCATCATCATCTGACATTATATAGAGCTTTCTATCACTCCATTCCTACTATGGAACAAAGTACTCAAACTGCTCAACAGTTTAATACTGGTAGTAAAGAAAATGTTTCTACTGAAACTGTTGAAGTAATCTGAAAATGCAAAATACAACTACTAAAAATTATATTGGTCAGGCCATCAGAAAATTCTATTATTAAAGTCCATATGTTAAAAAATCTGCTTCTTTTTAACCTCTCTTTTGAAGATATTCTTTCCTGATATCCAAGTCTACTAAAAAAGTACCAGCACGTTGCTTTCAACCAGTCTGAGAAGCATCTCTTCCTACTTCAAACTAAATCTCTATAAGTCACAATTTCTATATCCAGAAACATTGCAGTATCTTTTTCAAGTCCTAGAAAGTGTTAAGGCAGCATTTCAAGTATATTTAGGATCTTACAGATAATTTTAAAGCTGTCTGCCTAGCGCAGCGGGAAACATTTCTATCTCTAGCTGTTTTGCCCAGCGATAATCAGTGAGCTCCTGAAAAGAACGCATCCTTGCCAGCTTGCAAGGAATTTGCTCAGGAGGAAACTGTACTGCCTTCAATTTCTGTTTCATGGACTTAAAATTCCTTTTGCTTTTAAACTCTGTTCCTTTGCACTTTCAGCAGCACTGTGAAATTTTTAGTATTACTGATAAAATTGCTTCCCCCTGTTACACCTGTTTGTTTGCATTTGCTCAAGGATCTCTGCAGGCTGCAAAAATAATAGCATAAAGAGTATAGCACTAGTAGTAACAATGATACTATACTTTGTAAATATATAAGTATACTAATATAGATTAATATAATTAATATCGCTATCATTAATAGTGGCACAGATATTGGAGGTTTAATCTTCTAAGATTAATAGATTGTAAAATCCTGAAAGCTACATATTTTGTGTATGTGATGAGCAGTATTGGTCCAAATAGATCTTAATAACTGGTGTTAGTAAATTTCTAATTAAGTTTGTCATAACTACTCTATCATACTACTGGAAACTATTAAAGCATACATCAAAGGCAGGTTTATCAGGTCAGATCCTATGTCTGTGTGAGAGCAAGCTTATGAGAATACAATACTCTAAAAGCTGATATGTCAAAAATAGTATCTGGGCACTTGAGCAAGTTGTAATGAACAGAAAGTCAGGACTGCCACAAGTACTGATGCTCGGATGGATCTTCACTGTATTGTCTGAATGAATTGGCAAAAGATTATTAAACTTTTAAAAACTACGTAAGTAATCAGAGATGGAAAATAAAAGCATGGATCAAACCAAACAAAATATTTTAAAGTTGTAGATATTTTCACACATCGTTCAAAGTCTGGGTAAGGTGCATACTCATAAGGTAGTGTCCATCTTTCTATCTGCACAACTGCAGAAAGTCCTGGAAGTTTGATGGAAATTGGGAAATTAGACACAGAAAACCATTGCTTTATCCACTAGGAGTAGGGGCCAGTGATGATCCTAAAAACAATTGATAACCACTGAATCTAGAGAGCCATGGATTTGATTGTCTGTCTTCCCCCATTCTTCCCAAACAAACTTTTGGAGGTTTTGCAATGACAGTACCAAGAACATTCTCTGGCTGCTCTGACCCAACTGAAAGCCTGTTCACAAATCACTTTTGCAACATATTTTAATCCCTCACATTAACTGCAGTTCACATGAGCTACCAGAAAGTCAAACCTGTCAGCTGGCAAAAAGGGATCCCCTTTTTTTTTTCTATCTAGCATGACTGAATTAGGTGACAAGACAGAAAGAAAGAGAAGTGCAGAAACACAGAGATTCTATCATCTGCCACCCAAGAACCTCCTGCCTTTAAGGATTTTCCGTCCAGAGGTAGTGCGATCATTACAAAACTATTAAACAGTAGGATGGTTTGAACTCTTAGCTCAGAGAGATCTATAGGATCTGTGTTGGAGCTTCCCACTGTCATCTCAGAATTTCTTTATAACTATTGTGCCCATAGTAACACAGTCAAACTCAGCCTGAAATGTCTTTCCAGCAGATTTCTTCAGAATTATCCTGTCAGAAAAATGAAAAGTATATTTCTATTTCTGATTACATGAAAATTAATCTGTGTGGGGCATTTAATTGGTGGTGTTTTTACTTGAGGTCAAAGAAAGGCCTCCTGAATTAACCTTTTTTCTTTTTGACATGTGGCTTAAAGATAAATATGGAGTCATGGGGTTTTTTTCAACAGAGTATTTTTCCTAGCATCAGTATGAGAAACTCTATTTTAATGGTAATGACAGTGCTTTGACCTAAAATAGATTAATTAGGTACCATGGAGACAAAGTTCATTTCTACCTCTTGATAGATTAATTTCCCTTTATTAAAAATAATAGACTGATTTTAACTCCCTAAAAACTTTTCCCTAAGAAATAAAAAGGAAAGATAAATACATTTGAAATGGTAAGTGGGTTCCTTTTATGTTTGGGTTGGATCTTTTGTTGCCCAAAATGTCCTTATAAAGTCCTAACAAATGTCCCCATTACTGCTCAAATATCAGTTTACTTTACAAATTCAGAACTTGTCAATCTGATCCCCACCCAAAGAAGCAGTTTTAAGATGAAAGGTTTCATATAATTCATGCAACCAACTGGATGCTCTCAGCAGTTTCAGCATTTAAGAGAAAAGGTCTAATAAAAAATCTGATTCTTACTTTTGCACACACACCAGACTAACCTATGGATTACCGTCTGTCTCACTGTTATATGTGACACCTTCTAAACATAAACATAAGTACATGGAAGTAAACTATTTCACAACCTTTTATATTGTTAAAATGTTCAGAGGTAGCAAGTAGTTTTTAGAGTTTCCAGTTTTTCTGCTTCTTTTCTTGTTTTTAGTAGTAGTCCACTAGATTTTCTTTAAGTACTATTGCATCCAACAATTTAGAGTGTGGGTTTGTTTTATCTTGCTATGAAAACAGCAGTATACATCACTTGTATTTCTGAACAAGATTCAGAATACCTCATTTTTATATTATTCATCAGCATAAAATTGGTTAATAAAAAATGCTTATGCTTTAAAATATTTAATAATTGATCAAGAAGCTATTGATGTCATACTGCCACCAGATATCATCTCAATTCTGACCCTAAGATCATTCTATTCTTTATATACAGAGAATCATTTAAAATCAGGTGTATTATGCCTATGGTACTTCCATCATATATTTTCATTGACTAATTATTTCAATATGCCACAGGAATCTTAACGTGCAGCTTTAGTAAGGTAGATGGATGGACAATTTCCCAAACATATATTAGTAAATTTTTTTAATGTGAGGACACTGTGTCACAGCTCAAAGCCAACATTACTAGAAGGAAAAAAGTATGTATGTGTGGATTTCAGGCATGGTGCATAAATAAACACTGATATTTTGCCCTCCCATAACAGGTGACAACTTTAACTCAAGAAGTCTCACAATTACGTAAGGATATGAAGAATGTGATGCACCTTCTGGAGAACCTGCTCACCTCCCAGAAGCCTCCAGGATTCTGTGCTGTGCACAGCATATCTCGAAGTCCCACACTGGATAGTCTGCAGTCTCGAATGGCTTGGACTACACATCAACCTTGCTCACACATGCAAGATGGGAACTTCACTTGCACCAAAGCACAACTTTGCCGTGGAAACACACTGTGTGACATGTGGAATACAGATCTGTCCCCTGTAGGCAGCAGTCCCCAGAGGACTGAACCCAACCTGCAAAATTCTATGGATGGTGAATTTTGTTATACAATGGGCCTTCAAAATTCCCCCTCCCAGTATCAGGTAATTCAGAAAGACCATCTGCAATTTTTAAGATGCACCTCACCCCGCTCAGACACTACCTTGACTCCTCTTCAGTCTATTTCAGCTACTCTTTCTCCTTCAGTATGCTCTTCATCAGAGACATCGTTACACCTTGTGCTGCCCAGCAGATCTGAGGAAGGTAGCTTTAGCCAAGGAGCAATCAGTTCACTAAGCCTTGAGAACCTGCCAGGATCGTGGGACCTGGAAGCAACAGCTGGAGTAATTTCTGCACAGACCCCAGATTTCCCAATAGACATTGTGACAAGCACAAAGGATGTTAAAGATAAAGATTACCAAGCCATAGATGTATGAGAAACAGTGAAGTGGTACTCAAAGCATGTTTCACAGCTGTCAGCTCTAAATTTAGAGAGTACTGCATGACTGCTTATTTGATCTCTTTTTTGGCGATCATGAAGATTACAAACATGAAAATTCAGACTTATATAAAGTAAGAAAAGATTCATTCTGTAGGAAAAACAATAAATTTCTAGATTCTAGAAGCATGTTGAAAAACATTTTGAATACAGATATAACTTCTTTGTCTGTTTGACAGACTTTTGTGATAGTCCAAAGACCCTGAGGGTCAGAGCAGCTGGAAGTCTAGGACAAAGAACTGTCTGGGTGGCTTTTGTTCATCAAAGCAAAGGTTTTACCTGACTGTCTGACTGTTGTTCCCAAATAATATCTATGGCATTGTTTGCTTCAGGTGATCGTGGGTCCTGCTGGTCTTTTTGTCAGTTCTGTGAAGGCAAAGGGACAATATTCACTGCATGTCATCTAGACAATCAACCAAATAGAGCTGCTAGAGAGTGGTTAGTTGCTGCATGTTGTCATGTA
Source organism: Sclerurus mexicanus (assembly GCA_013396755.1). Lineage (NCBI taxonomy): Eukaryota > Metazoa > Chordata > Aves > Passeriformes > Furnariidae > Sclerurus > Sclerurus mexicanus. The sequence goes on from VWZF01005820.1 coordinate 114,129, forward strand.
AATGAAACCTCTTAATTTATCTAAAAATACTATTTTTATATACTTGGTATGAAATGTACTTAAAATTATTTAAAATATTTATAAAAATAATAAGAGTTTGGTTTCATTTTGGTAAAAGCTTGCAGTTTTAAAAAGAAATGCACTACCATCATGTATTAGATCAAATACTATTTATGTTAAGATATCATGTAGTTTACAAATGGATTCGCTTCTATGTGCATGCAATTTGCAATGAATGTATTCATTCTGGTGGAATACAAATAAATTAAGGTATTATTTTATTTAAAAAAATAAAACAGCTGAAATGTGGTATCCTATAATAACTATCACTACTTAAAAAGCAAGTTGTTATACTGATAACATTAAGTACTCTTGGTTTGTGTCTTAATATTCCATTCTCATTTGGAGGACCAACTTAACATTTTACGACACATCTCTGTTTTGGGATTTTATACCTGGATGAGAAAATAAAGAGGGATGAAAACCACTGAGCAAATTAAAGGAGAAAATTACAATGATTTAATCAGAATCAAAGAAATACATTAAAATATTTATCTGATGATCTTTTACTTACATCTCTAAAAAATAGTTTTGACGTATAGTCAGAAAGAAAAAAAAAAAAGATGTTATAGATTTTGCAAATTATTTAATCCAGAACCTGATTTAATGTACAAGGGAATTTTTCTTCTCAGTATTTAATGTACTAGAAATGTATTGCTCCAGTGCAACCAGAGGTACTGTTTTGCATTGGAATTTTGATTTATATATTTAAAAATGCACAATATGCATCATATTTATTTGTTCTTTAGCAAGCTTTCTAAAAAGACCATACTTACAACCCAAAATAAATGCCCTAAAATGGATAAGTAATTTAAGTTACATTTTAAAATTAATGTAAAATGTGGTTATCAAATTAAATTTTTTACAGAGCACAGATTTATGTTTAACTTCCTTACGAGTTTGAGTTTTTTATGAAAACTTCAAAGACTAAATTCATTGTTAACATTTGGATGTGTGCAGGAACACAAACCCCAGCTGATTCTCTGTGCCCAACTTACATCCCTTCACATCCATTTTCCCACCGGTACAAATTAAGGAAAAAGTGTCATCTCTCATTTTGAGCTGCCTGAATTTTGTCAGTGTCTACACTTCAACATGTGTTTATGTATAGGGTTTCTTACTTTCTCTCTATTCCAGTTTTTACTTAGTTTAAGGATAAATAGAGAAATGCTAACTAAATGAGGCATATCCCAGAAATAAAATAAAACAACAACAAAAAAACCAACAAATAGTAGCAAATGCAGGTCTATGGTATTGCTGCAAACAATCCTGGTTCATCTTCAGCTATCTGCCATGACCCACCTCTCCACAGCACTGATCAGGAGGCTGGGGGAGGTTGCCCACTCTCTGTGCCCAAGGCAGGTGTGCCCTGGCACAGCCCCTTTGCAGAAGCTCAGTGGATCTGCGGCACTGCCTCACCTCAGCTGCCAGCCAGCACACCGTACAGCCATGGCCCTGTCCTGTCCTCACCATGAGGAGCAGATGCTGGTTCCTTGGGGTGCACAGGCACACGCAGCACAGCTGTCTGCAAGCCCTCATCCTTCACTGCCACCTTCTTCACACCACACAAGGTAACTTGTCCTCAAAATATTACATTAATGAAATACACAGGTTTATGTAAGCTCGTTGTATCTCAGCTACTGACTGGGGCTGCTCAAACTATTTTCTGACATGCTTAGTTCTCAATATCATTTGACAATTTCCATTACATATATAAATTGACAGCAGAGTTTGCTTTCTCATTTTATAAAGCATTATGCATAAGCTTGAAAGTTTTGACATTGTTTTTATTTTCCAATATAAACACTTGTGTCATGAGGCGTTTTGTTCTGGAGTTTTTGTGTTAACTTTTTATGAAAGTTTAAAAAGGTCAGTAGAAACATCAAAAAATCACTTGGCATAAATAGCCATAGCTTTACTATTGTACTTTTAATTCTTGATTAAAGAAATGCATGTGTAGTAATAGAGAAGAAATAGCACCAGGATATCTGTCCTAAGTAGTTCCTTGTTTCTGCAACTGACAAACATATCTTCAACAAAGCTAGCAAACATTATGCCATTTGTATTGGCTACAGTTTCAAGGAACATATCTGAATTGCACAGACTCTAAGGGCATCACACAGGTGAGCATACTGCCTCCCAGGGAAAAGCTCAAGGAACTTCAGACAGGACAAGAATTCATTCCAGGTGTTGTGGTTTAACCCCAGCCAGCACCAAGCCCCATGCAGCCACTCACTCACTCCCCTCATGTCAGAACAGGGGAGAAAATGGGGAAAGTAAAAGCTGGAAAATTCATGTGTTGAGATAAAGATAGTTTAATAGGGAAAGAAAAAGCTGGATATGAAAGCAAAGGAAACCAAGGAATTCATTCAGCACTTCCCATGGACAGCCATCTCCAAGAGAGCAGGGCTCGATCGTGCACAACAGTGACTTGGGAAGACAAACGCTATCACTCCAAATGTCCCTCTCTGCCTTCTCCTTCCCCCAGCTTTAATACAATGAGCATGACACCATTGGGCATGGGATATCCCTTGGGTCAGTTTAGGTCAGCTGTCCCAGCAATGTCCCCCCCCAGCTTCTTGTGCACCCCCAGTCGTCCTCACTGATGGGTGGAGTGAGGATCAGAAAAGGCCTTGGCTCTGGGTAGCCCTGCTCAGCAATAACAAAACTATCTCTGTATTATCAACCCTGTTTCCAGCACAAATCAAAATGGTCAGAAAAAGGTAAAACTAGAGTTTGCACAGAAGAATTTTAGAGTCTTACAAATTTTAGAGTCTTACAAATTTTAGATTCTTACATAACAATACTGAAAGTATTAAGTAAATCAAAAAGCAGCAGCAGATTTCTCAGGGAAATGTCTGAAGATAAAAGGACTTTTTTTTTTTTAAATTAAAAACTCAGAGGCCTTCACATTTAACAGTCCACACACAGGATTGAGGACAGTCAGTGCAAATTTCCAAATGTTTGAGTCCACCTTATCTGCACTTAAATTTCACATTTCATACACAGTGGGTGACATAGTGGGTGTATGTATTCACCCTGTCCTGGCCTACGTGGTAACTAATCTGATTCCTTGCTTTTGCTATATTCTACCTCTGAACTCTTTGTGCAATTAAATGCACTACATCTTTCTTTGCTCACTCTGATACAACACAAGATAACTGTGTTAAAAACCACACGCTTGGAGGGTTTTTTCTTCATGATGCACCTTAAAGGTTTTGTTTCTTGTTCAAAAAAATCAAAGCTTCCTTCAAGAAGGAGAAGAAAACCCCCACGCACTGTTAACCACCCTATGTACAAGCAAATCCCACTCACTGATTCCTTTTTGACTCTGCAGTCAGACACAAGACAAAAACAGCAGCACCCTGAGACAAACTGGAAGCACAAGCCTCAATATGCGGTAACTTTACAGACTAATTATGCCTTTTTAAAGGCCAACATTGCCAATCATTTGCTTCTTAAGTTTCCCTACACGATTTTGTAACTTAGCACATATATCTCGTACTGCTGGATTTTTTTCCCACCCCTACATAGCACTGATTCACAGGAATACAGCTCATATTCTTACTAGAAAACTGCCAATGTTATTTCAGTAACCAGGTAAATGGATTTTAAACAGAATTTTAAAACCTGTACTATGCAAAAAAAGAATGGGTTTCTTGCATTATATTGTTCATGGGAAAGCAAAATGATAACCACACAGTAGAAAATATTTTTCGTTTCACTCACATTAGTCTGAAATTATTTTCCAAAAGTAAACAGCAAAATTCTCTCCTGCATCTTTGATTACAATGAAATTGTGGGAGAGGGGGACATGACATGGGACAGACACAAACACCATCACCAACACACATGTTCTCTGAATACTACACTGTCTCATAACAGCATTTTAAAATGTTACAGGGTCATGCTTGCCAAGCAGCTATTGCATGTTTAAAGGTACACAATCACCTGCTTATTTTTTCACATAGAAAATTACCAGTTTTCCCTACAGATTGTGCCACAGAATATCTGATAAGTGTATTTATAGAGTGGCTATAGAATAGCTACTGGCACTTGTACCATATCAGAGAATCTTCCTCATTCCCCACCTCTCCTACAAGAGAGAAAAAGGTTTTGTTTTGGGACTTCTTTTAAATAAATTGCTAGTTAGTCTTTTGTAAAACGCTGTACTTTCACTTAATATCCTTAACACTTTCCTTTAGAACTGAAATATCTTGATAAACAGCAGCAGCAAGACAAGTATAGAGCATCCAAGGTGAGAAGCTGCCTATTCCTGATGCATACCAGTGTGCAAACATAAGTGTTCTTTCAACTATGGGTAAGAACAGAGTCTTGCTGCAACCAACTGTTACAAAAAGCTTGTTTCTATACAGCTACTTACCAGCAAAAAAAAAAAAAAATGAAACAGGAGAACTGCAAAAGCCCTCAGGGACATTTGACAATATCCTCACTAGAACCATAGCACAGCACACAGTCTTTTGAAGTGTTGGTTGCCCTTTGCTTCAATAAGAAAATTATATTTGAAAATAAATGGCATCATATGGAGCTTAGTTTTGCAATTATTCACGTTGCAGTAGAAACTGGAGTACCTAAAAGAGTTCAGGGGTCTGTTGTATTCATCACAGTATATCGAGATAATACAAAGTTTAGGAGCTTTCAACCTAACAAAAAAAGAAGTAGCACAAAGAAGAGAAAAAGGATCATGAAAAATTTATCCAAAGTCCCACAATGACTTGCAGGAAGGCAGGAGGAGAGCAGCAGGATGCCCGGGCTTGGGTTCCTCTGCCCAGCCCAGCAGCAGCCAGCAGGAGTGGACTCCCTGCCTTCCCCATTGCTCAGCAGGGGGAAGCAGCATGAGCTGCACCAGGGAACAGAGCCCTGGGAGAGCAGAAAGCCTTTCCAAGCACTCATGCTAAAGGACTCCCATCACTGAGCTTTGTACAAAAATAGAGTACCTACAAACAAGACATATGGGAGGGTTGTCTGTGGTGAGGGCTATATAGCACAGCAGTTTCTGTAACTGTACTTATTAAGTTTCTGAGAGCAGGTGCTTGAATTATGCCAGCCAGTTTAATAATTAATGAGCCATTTCAAGTGTGCAAGGTAGAAAAAAATGAAGTCTTTGAAGGACTTGCATAAGGTTTATATCGCACCAACAATCCCAGGTTAGCAGAGCAGCCCTTTTCCTTAACTTGCCATCAGTCATAATAGTCACATCTGAGCAATACCAGTGAGGACAAAGTTTGCCTCAGTTAAGTATTTTCAGGAGCAAGAAGGCAGCCAGTGTGTTCCAGCAATACACAGCACATCTGCTGACTCTGCACGTACAGCTGTGTAAGCCTCACTGCTCTTACAGTCCACCTTGCAAACACAGGTGGTCAAGTCCCTGAGAGATATTTTGCATCCTGTGCTTTCACTTCTGCATCTTTTCCCCTGATCATTGTGCAAGCAGCAGCTGGAAGAGCCCAGGCCCTACCTGAAACCAGAAACAAACTATAGCTTGGGAAATATGCAATCAAAACTAAACAAACTGGGGGGGGAGGGGAAAGAAAAAGAAAAATCATACTCCATGTTGCCTCCTGGCATAAGCTCTGCATGAGTTAATATACACTGAGGCACTCTACTAGGTAAGGAAAAATTTAGCAACTTTGGGAATGGGAACATGTTCCCACAAAATCAGCAGCAATGATGTCCTATGTCCTTTACAGTTATTTACAGCTGACATTCATGTCTAAAATCTGAACAAATTTAATATTGTTAACAGAGTTTGATGACTCACTCTTTAACTAGTTAGTCAGGTGATGCTGAATAGGCCAACATAGACACAAATGCTTGTGTGGATGAGGATGCTAAAACTAGAACCTGTCTCTAAAAGCACTGTTCTCTTTCTAGGAATAGAGACTTCACATATTTGTTACATCTCCAATTTGAAGAAAATCCAGTTAGGTTCAACTAACTTCAGACTGTCACAGGCATATCCTTTCAGACTTTTATTTTCCATTTAATTTAAACTCTCTACGTGTGACCAGTTGGTCCAAGGTTACCTTCTGCAATGACCCAGTCAGAAGTCCAAAATAGACCTGGTACAGGACCTTCCTCTTGGGGTTTTTTCCAGTGACCATTTGGTGATTAAATCTGCAAGCTGTCATCTCTCCAACATGTTTTTTGCCTACCACTGTTAGTGGCATTTGTTCTTCAAACTGTGTTTGAGAAGTGAAAATTTCCAACAGTGAAACAGTCCCCAGTTCTCTTTCTTTCTCACAAATAACAGCACTGAACTTTCCAGCCACATACAAGACTAGCCTAGAGAGTTTATTACAGGTTCCCAATATTTCTAGGATTCCTTGCCAGCTGAGTTCTGCAGGATGGGAGAACATTAAATTTATTTTTTTTTTAGTCATAAATATCAGTGGCAGAAATAAATCTTTTTTTTTTTCCTTAACTACAGCTTTATTGTATTTCTCCAGCCAGGGTATGATTTTCATCCAGCCTGAGCTTTCCTGTGTGAACGCTTAATTCTTAATATTGATGTAAAGCCATTTTCACTTTCTACTTTCCCGTTACTGTTTGTTTTAAACCAGAATGTGGTGACTTAGAAATAACCTTTTTCCTCTCCACAGGGACAGTTTTCTGATCCTGAGCTCGTTTTGTTTTATCCTGTGTAAATTCTGTCATGTGAGCAACACTGGTATAAAATAAATGGCTTAATTGCAAGATAAATAAATGGCTTAATTGCAAGATAAAAGGAATTCATTGTCTTATTCAGATTCAGCCAAATATTAAAACTGCTGATCCACACACAGTGCAAATATATTATTTTTAAATTGGTACCAAATGAACACTAGTTTTATTATTCATTGAATGCATGTTAAGTGCCTGTTAAAAACTTAATTTATGACACAGGTGCAAGCTGGCCTGGAATAATGTGCTTTCCAAATAATGAATATGAAAAGGCCATGCACTTCAGTTTACTATTGTTCTTATTAATAAATAAAGAAGCCCTCAGAACAGTAGAAAGCAGACAAAGTAGCACATGATGATTCATGGCTGGTTAGAAAACATTTAACAAGAAAAACCTGTAAAACAACAACCAAAGCCAGAGACTAACTGCAAGGGAGGGGAAAGAATCACCACACACAGAAGGAAGATTGCAAAAGCCTACCAACTTTAAGGCTCAACAGCAATCTGCGGCATTACCCCAAATTTTGGGTGAATACAAAGGCTCTCTGTGATACATGATGAACCTCAGGACTTGTTTTTAGGGCTGAATTCTTCTCTTGTTAATGTCAGTAACAAAAATCACACAAATTCTGACTTTTTTTTTTTTTCAGCTAATGACATGCAGGAAGGCAATAACAGAACCCCATGACCTGCTTTAAGTTGCCGAGTGGTTCAGGATACATCAGACTGCAAATACCCCAGCTACATCAGACTGAAAATACCCATAAGACACGGTTTTCTTGATCTCATGTCCTTGTTTTATTTTTCTGCACAATTTCTTAATTTGCACTCCAGTTTGTTAGCTTATGTTTTCCTAAAAGCATTTTTGTGTTTTCTCCTTTTTCTCCTATATGTTGGTTTATTCCGTTCTGTACCTTCAGTGCCTTTTTCTCCCTCATGTGGTTGTTGTCCGTAAAAAAAAAAAAAAAGTTGTCATTGTACATTCTCCAGTTTTATCAAAAATGGAACATCCTTATCCATCAGCAGCCTTTATGGTTTCCATATTGAAGGTCACATAGCCTCTGTTTCAGATAATGAGGAAAATGGGTATCTTTCTTCTGCTTTCTACTAGTAATTTTTTAGGGTACAGTGCTGAACTAGCACTGATATTGATATGACTCAAAAGCAGTCACGTGCAACTTTCAAAAACATCAGAATTAGATTTCCACTGAGACTGGTGGGCTAAAAGTTGTAGACTAATAACTTAAATACAGACGCAGCAATGTGTTTTATGCACTCATAAATCATGAAGGTCTGGGAAACTCACATGCTCCTGGGAATTTTCAGGTGAAACAAATTTAACTAGAAAATTTGGAATTAACTGAACTTGAAATACTTTCTAAAAATACCTAAGCTGGCATTGATCTGTAACAAAATCTAGACAGGCCCCAGACAACCTGATAGTGTTTGGGCTTTCCAAGTCTCCTTTTCCAGGGTGGCCCCTGTTGTACAGAATACCAGAGGTTTTTAACTTTCTGATACCAAACTGTGGAGGCACTGGAAGTTTAGACCATGTATACTAAGGAAGCCTAAATCTTAATTTCTAATCTCAAGAACCTTGAGAACTCAGCTTTGAAATTTCAAAAAATATGTCATATGTACAATAATAAACACATCCATTTCAAATAACTACACAAGAAGAGGTTTCAAAAACCTTTCAAAAGGTACTGTTTGCTTCAGATACAGATAAAACACCAGCTCCCCAGGTTTCTTACTGAACAGAAATTCCAGCTTTGGACCACTGTATCTCAGCTGTCTTGATAATGTGTACTTTATTGACACTGCTTCAATAAATATGTGTCCTTCTTTGTTATGCTTATTTTATCGAAACATTCTAGAAAATTATTTTGAGCTGTTATTTTTCCATTAATAATTACTATAAATTAATAAATTCCACTAATAATTAATATAGAATAACTGAAAAACACCTACCGTCCTTGCCTGATCTATTGTGAGGAGACCATGTTTTTTATGCAAGTGCTTTCAACTAGCTGAGTTTGAAGGTCAAGGAAGTGTGCATTCAACTCTGCAAGGAGAGCCAGTCTGCGAACCACAGATACCACTTTCCTATTATCTTCTGCTCCAAGCAGGAGCATTCATTTTTCATCTTTTACAGGAGTCACAAAGCAGCTCACTCTCTAAGTGACAACTTTTTGAGGATACACAAAAAGTTATATTAACTCCTTGTCTAGGGAGGGACATTTTTTACAGCTTTTAGTTCCGAATAGAATACTTTGCTCAGACGGCTGCCAATTAAGGCCTTCTAATATCTAATCAGTCTCTCTCTCCTCTACATAGACAGTCAGCATGCTGACAGAATAAACTTTTTTATATGATTCTCTAAAACTATTTTCAGATAAATTTCTAATACTCTGGGTGTTATTAACACTTTCATATTTTCTTTCCTTTGGTAATTCCTTGCCTTTCACTTGTGAAAAAATGTGTCATAGGGATGGGAAAACAAATTTCCCACCTGCAGGTAGTTTTCTGCTTTTCTATTTATACAATACGTTTGTCATCAGGAGCAGTTGCCTGAGAATCCTGAACTGTCACAGCAGAGTATTTGATTAGCTAGGGAAAGAATCAGATACCACCAAGGGCAGACTCATACAGCAACAATAAAAACCTTCACCTTTCTCCCTGAACTCTCTAAGGAAGCACTAAGCATCAAATGTAGAGAGAAGTCACTTGAATAACTAATAAATGTCACTATAAGTGAAAACTAAAATTTCCTGAGGTACGCTCCACTTCAGATAAAATCACCAAGTTACAGTTTTCAGCAAGAGAAACAGGACTTCTAAGACTCCAGTGCTGTATCAAACATATAGCTGTGCTGTTAAGACAACTTTCTTGCTGTTTCAACTGTTTCTTTCCATTAATTTAAAAATCAAGTGTTAAAAACCTGAAAGAAGAATGCTGCATATCTACCCAAAAGTCCACTATTTTCAAACTTCCAGTTCAGCAAAAACTTCAAAACTTATTCGTTCTCACTCAAAGTGAGATAGTCTCCACCCCGGCATTTACATTATCAGTGAAATTAGAGCACATTTATTTCATTTTTTCTTCTACGTGCTTCTGCAGCTGATGGTAACTAAAATAAACTGAAATTACAAATACTTCAAGACTAGACTAAAATCTGCTTCTTTAAAGTCAAGCCAACCTAAGAGAAAAGACAAAATTCAAAGCAAAATCAAAAGAGGCTGCCCAGCTGGAGCAAAATCCTTTCCTCCTTTTTCTTATTCTTCCTATCTATCTTCTATCTGCTCCATTTCACACCACACTCCATTACATAAGTGAAGGAAATAAAGAGCTCTCAAATTAAATTTCCTTAAGGAAGCTCATTAACAACTGGATCAGCTTCCATCAAGTTATCTCAGCTCAGACTCACTGACTCCTTTTCGTCATAGAGGTTTTCTCATTCAGATCAGGGTACACCTGGATGTCCAGGATGCAAAGAACCTTGTAACCTGGGCAGTCTTTGGCTGCCATTTTAATTAGCTTTCTAGCCAAAACATTTTTAGTGAATTGTGATAATCCTTCAAATGAAAAGCCTCAGCAGTAGGTAGCAAGCACAAGCAATAAGCCTTCAGAGAGGCAGGCACTTCTACTACAAGAGGAATGCCACAAAGAAAACCCTGTGAGAAGCAATGAGCAAAAATTTGTGAGGTGTATATGTTTGCACATGCGTGTTAAAAAATAATAGCAGTGTAGCTGGTAATTGCACAGAATGACAAGAAGTAGGCAGAATCCCCAAAACAGGGATGACCACAGCAAAATATTCTACTGGGGAATTATGAAAGGTTTTGACAGTTAAAAATTCTCTGGGATTTTTGACAGCTAACAGCAGCACAGGACCTGACAGCAAGGCACAAATGAACTGTGTACATGCACAGTCTGTGACAATCCATACCAGCAAAAGTTCCCTTTTTAACACAGAGGGTACATAAATTGCTGAAGTGCAGCAGCACAGGCAGGAAAAGCAATTTGCCAGTGACAGAGACCCAGCAGACTGGCAATAAAACCAGAAACAGGCATGAGATCTCTGGAGTCACAGGACAGCTCCCCTCTAGTAGCTGATACCATCTCTCAAACATGGCTAAGCACTTCACATGCCAGCTTACTCTCAACCCATCGTGCTATCAGTGTACATCCTGTTTGTTGAGGAACTGGCTGGCCATCAACACCAACAGTCCAGTCCCCTGACAGCTTGCACAAGCCATTCAAATGCTCAGTAATTACATGATCCATATGAAAACTGCACCAGCCCCCTGCCCTGAATTCTTGGTGACACTCAAGGTGAAAGCTGTGACCTTGTTATCTTAGTTACAATAAGAAATGGTTGCAACACCTTTCTAATGCTCTCCAGGCAATTTCCACATTTCCTAAATGTAATTTTGAATACTTGTAACACCCAATCCCTGACAGAGAGCAAACAGCAAAATAGAATTAAAAAAGGCAAAAGCAATCAAACAAAGAAAGCATATGCCTATAAAGATAAAAATTTTACGATTGTCTCTGTCAATATATAAATAATGGGGAGAAATTTTAGAGAGCTACAGTGATAAGAAATATTGAAATAAATCAAGGGTATTTAACAAGGTCAATTATATCCAGATATTGGCATTTTCTTTTTAATATCACATAATTGGTAACATGACAGCAACCTGTCTCATCAGGTATATGGTTTTCAAGATGCATACAAAGCACATGCAGAAACTTACACAAATACGTGCAGTGCAAAACCCGGTGACATCACATTTGCAGTGTAACTTCTTTTCATTTGTAAATGAAGACTGAGTTAACTAAAGTAATAAAGCCACCACAGCTTTTTCTTTTTCAGCCTGACATGAACACACTGCTACATTCAGGTAGCATTTTATGGTCTCTCTTTGATAGTGCAAAATAAAACTTGCACACATTTCACAGTTTAAGAAGAGAGTTTACTCTTCCTGACACAAGTTTACAGGCTCTGCCTCTCCGCTGGCTGATGTTAGCATTCTGCCCTCTTCACAGCCTCCAGACTGATGATTTTTAAGATGCCATCATGCGCTGCATTACCAGAGTCATCTGCAATCTGAACCACATCCATGTAGCCTTTATTTACACAACCGAGCATTCATTTTTTCAAGAACCCTTTGTTTCTTTTGTACTAGAGGGATGATGCTGAGTTTTAAAGAAGTTGCACATTTCTGTCATGTCCCCTGAGAGGCATATAAATTTCAATAAATGAATAAAAATAATAATCATGTCTTCTCTATGACCTTTCCTGCATGTAGCACTCTCCCTGTTGCCACTCCCTTACAACAGTTTTATTATATAGTTATATTTCCATATTTTCTTTGCAAATTTCCATATTCCTTCCTCCACATTTTTCATACCCAAATACTAATATTTACTATTATTTACCAAGAGGAATAATTCATGTCCAAACCCACTTTTAACTCACTCATGCATCTCTAGCAAATTACATGTAATAATGGTTTGTAACAATACTATGTACTGAAGCAGTTTTGAGTGGGTTTCAAAACAAACTTGTCTATTAGCCCCTCTTTATCATCTCTCACTTCCACAGAAAATCCTGGATAAGAAGATTCCCATTTGAGTGTCTGCCACTTCTCTTAAGCTCTCTGAAGAACAAAGCAATTACTGCATATTGCCTCTGACCATTTTACTTACCTTTAATCTGCTTCTGAAAATCTGCTTCCAGTTATCAAGAGAAACACTACATAAAATCACTACATGAACTATAAATGCACAGTAGAAGGAGCAACGTGGTATAACAAGCAGCATACAGAAAACATATCCAAGCTAGCATCTGAATGACAAAAAGCCTAGAAACAGAGTGGTGATGTCCTCTTCCCCATTTGTTGTCCTTGTGTAATTATTCAGAGAAATTCAGATACTGAGAAACCAGAACCAGATAAACAACCTGGGCTTGCGTACTGAAAGAGATTTGTGTATGGTGACACCTGAGAAATAAAAATTAGGTAGCTGAATCCAGTAGCTAGATACAGTGAACAAGATAATTTCTTGTAATAGGTTAAGGAAACAAGGTGTGTGTACAGATACTATCTTTAGACTTCTGAATGCAACTTAAAACAATGGGATCTGTATTTGGAGCCTCTTTGGCAATTTGAGGCTGAAGTTTGTCTCCTGCTGACTAACCAAAATGCCATCATGCTTCCGAGAAGCAGGGGCAGGCTTGGATGCAAGCCACAAAACAGTGTGCATTGTTTGGTAGCTTTTGAAAGGATTGAGGCTTTTATTTGTTCTGAAAGGTAAGTGTATTCGGCTTTCATAAGCTGAACTCTGCTATAGTGGAGCTTACTGCAACAGGCTTGAATGGAGAGTGGTATTAAGAGAGCAGCAAACCAGCCTGCAGAACCACTTCAAACAGCCAGATCACAGGACATCTAGAGGGCTGAAAAGCTGTCCAAAAGGCTTCTTCCCTATTCTGAGACAGGTCATTATGACCATTGTATTGTCAATGACCATTATGACCAATGTACCATGTCCAATGCTACATTAAAAATAAAACTTAAGATACTACACATGAAAGTGGACCAAAACCTGTGTTGCTTTTTGAATTCTGTCCTAAACTTGCTACTGCTCTGCCCCACAACTCTCCCAACTTAAATAGGGAGTAAAGATATGAAAACTTTTAGAAGTAATTTTCAATAAAACTTCATTTTTCTTTCTATAGGAAATACAGAGTTTGTTCTCTTTTTTATAACTTTCTGCACTTCCCTCTGCTATACCTTTTCTTTTCCCTTTACATCTTTCTTCTAGAAACCTATCTATCCACATGCACTCTATATTCCAAATTATTTCTGTCATCACATTTCACAAGTTACTGTTACAGGAGATAAAAAACCCAAAACAAAAAACCCCCACAAAACCATAATAACGTTCATCTCCTCTTAAGGGCACCCTTATTATCTCTATCATACTCTCTATATCTCTATAATATATATAGCAATTATATATATACATAATGTATATTATATTCTATATTGCAGGGATATGATTTAATGCTTCCCCTTTCTCACAACCCCATTGTGCAATGTCATGTACTACAACACACACGCAGCTGCAGGTGATCTCTGCCCTGAAGAAAATGAGAACCAGACAAAAGGAGGACAAGATAGGAAAGGTAAAAACCATTGCCTAACCAAGGAGTATAGCCCCAGCCTCCACCACCTCACTGCTGTTTCCAGTCAACTGTTTCTTCTTATGTCAAGTCTTGGATCACTACACTATTTTAATCATTTTGTGATGCATCTAGACATGGTTACCTAACTGCTAAAGGACCATTATCTTGAAAGGGATTAAACAGTCTGAGTGAAATACCTTATCTTTTATATGCTTGACATAATTTACAGCGAAGGGATTACTGGTTGTGTCAAAATAGACGTGTTTGTTTACTTACCTCCTGTATTTCTGTATTTCTAGTGATTTACTGTAGAATACACATTGTAAAAATCTTAGCTTGTCTCCTTTCAATGAAAATAATCAGATGAAATGCAATGGGAAATTTGCAAATGGGATAGATCGAAAAAACACAATCCACAGTAGTCTTATGGTGTTCAGGTGTTATTTTTAATTACAGCAGTATTGTCAAGTGGTACCATATGGCATTTATATGTAATACATCAACCCTCTGTGTTGTGACCTTTTGACAGGAGACAAAAAAATCTGCCAATATCAGCACTCCCCACAGGGAGGGGGAGTCAGGACACAACAGCCTGACTTCCTCACCTGTGACTAGTACCAGTGCTGTCCAAGAGGCTGCATCAAGGTTCTACACTCATGTCCCTTCAAGTAACTCTTCCAACAGATGAGCAATAAAGCTAAAAATCCCTTTCCTTCTGTATTATACCATGAACTTCATTATTTGCTTGCTGACCAGGGCTTACCAAAAAATCTATCCCAGGACTGGGTGAAGTGTTTTGCTTTGGTTGAAGAAGCTGAAGCCTTCAGTCAGAGTTCTTGGTAGACAAAATACTGATCTTCTGCTGAAGCCTTTCAGTTGCTATTAAAGACAGGTAAAAATTCAGTCCCACCCAATGATATTTTTGGGTTTTGTGCACCCTGCTAAGCCAGAAGCAAATGAGAGGCTTTTGTTCTGGCCTGGCCTCACAGCACTGTCCTCATCATTCAAACTAGCAGTAAACCCCAACTGCAAAGAAGGCATTAAGTTCAGAATCCAGCCTAAGAAAGAGAAAACCAACACACAGGGGCTGTTTGGGGCTGCACCCAGCTGGTGGGCAGGTAATTACCAGTCATTACCAGTTACCTGCAGTTCACTCAAGGGAGTCTTCCTAAACTCCTGGAAACAGAGTCAGTGTGAGAATCCAGGCAATAAGAACAGCTTGTTCCACCCTGACTACTTTCACATAACATTATAATAACCATGTGTTGTGGTTTAACTATGATAACAAGACACCTTGTATTTCAGACTTTTAGAAAAGTTTATTAAAAAGAGGTCTCAGTAGCCAAATATTTAGGGCTACTTATGTGCTACTTTCTTAAAAAAAACAAAAAAACAAACCACCACACAAGCGAAAACGCAAACAAAAGACCCCAGCCCCAATATTAGGGATATTTGAAGGCCAAATATAGAGAAAATTGAACATAATTAAGATGTTAACTAAAAGGCAAGCCAAAAATCAAAAATACCCGCACAATCTCAGCCCCACACAATGACCTGCTGCATCTGTCTACTACCAAAGACTTCGTATCATTGTTTTGATTTATGCATCATAATCCAAAATTTTTAATTTACAGGCAGATCATTTTACAAAGAATATAAGTCATGCCTTTATTGAATTTTATTATAGACTGTTGATAATTTTTTTTATCCAAAATTGAATTTGATAAGTTTTTAGCTACTTGTATTTTATCAGCATAAGGCATACTTCCCAGCAGGAATGTGGCTAAAGATATTTCATATCTCTAACAGAAATATAAAAATACCTTATTAAAAAAAATACACTGAGAGCAAACACTGTCTTCAAGAAATTTAAGAGAATTTGTAATCTCGTTCAGCTGACCTGAGAAAAATCAGCTAAAATGTATAACTAAATTACATGACTGCTCTTTCACACACAGAAAAATGTTAGATTGCAGATTTAGATATGCTAATTGACAAAGACATGGTGTTAAAGAAAAGACATTGCATGACCCTAAAGCAGCTCCAGACAAAACCCCACTGAAATAACAGAGGACTTCAGTGCCGCCTTGCTACTTAGTTCTCCCCTGTCAAGATGCAAGACACACAAACCAGAAAACAGCATCCTTCCTGAACTATTTGCTGTTATTGTTCTATTAATACTGTTTAATTTGATAGATTGAGGTCTTCAAAGGCATGGGTGGTGCCTTTGTCAACTAAGCATATTCAACTTCCCTGCACAACCTTTCACCTCCTTGGTATTTCTCTATACTGCTGAAATTAATATCACTTTCCTCCTATCTGCCTCTTCCCTCCAGTCCTTCTGTCAGGCTGATCAGTAATAGCCTTTCTTTGGCATACACAGCCCTTCATTATCAAGCTGTTTGTTTTTTAAGAGTCACAATCTTAGCTTGTTTTCCACAAGCAATTTCCTTTCACCTTTTGAATTCTTGAACAAATTTAATAATCATGAGTGATAACCTGACAAACTTTCTTGCGCTGACCAGAGTACATATAGCAGATGTGCCAAAACAGAGAGATGTTTCTTCAGCTTCAATACCAATTTGCTTTACTCCTTAGATATTGAAAGCAGCTCAAAAAAGACCTCAAAGAAAACCCACAGGAGTGTGAATGAAGTCCATATATTATCCAAGGTGATCTAAGACAGATTTGTGGTGAACAGACCTTGGCCCAATTTAACACAAACCACTAGATAATGAACAGCTAGTAATCATCCAGCAGGTGATCTATAAGTATAGAGCTTTTAAAGTCGTGAAAAATTTCAATAGAAAGTTACACTCTCATCAGCCATCTCTTTTGTTAGCATGTGCTTTCTTTACAGATATGGAGAGTAAGTTCCTTACAAACACTACGTTCCTTCTTAAAACCCTACCATAAATGTATTCTACAAATTATATATTATCAGAACTTTCCTTCTTACTCTGAGAAGTGATGTATAACTATGCAAGAGGAGCTGCAACAGCATGTGTTTGTTTGATTTATTACATTAAGTTGAGAGAAAACAAAGGTTACCTCAAAGTACTGTAGCACATATGTTCATAGAGTTATTTTTAGACTTGCGTAGATTTCACCTAAGAAGACAGGTTGGCATATGCTGTGCTGTGTGCACAATAGGCTGTGGACGTAAATGTACCGGAAGAGTCTATAAACGGTGTGATTTCATTAAAATGTGAAATGATACAACGGGGAAAGTTTCATAATTACTGTTGTATTGCCAGCATCTGCCAACAAACTCTTCAATATTCTGACAAGCATCAAGATGTTATTGATGCTGTTACTTTTAATTAAACTTAAATTGATGTGCACCATGTTTGGGAAAGATGATTTTCACTTTTAGCATCAACTGTTTGTACTTTTGAAATTAAAATATTCCAGTTTAATTTTACTTTTGTTCTTTCATTATGGGCTGAAAGTATATAGGAAACACTCATGTTTGTTCTACTAAAGAATTTGGTTGTGGAAGGGTATGACAGATTAAATAACTTTTCTACTAACAACATACTCAAAGATTGAAAAAACAGGAATATCATTGCTAAAAAGTTCCGCTATATTATTTGGTAAAAGGCTCCAACCCCTTTCTGTTTCCACTCACTTAGCTATTAAAAATTTGTGTCAGTGATGCCAAAATTTTCAAAGCCTTGTTTTTGTTTTATGAAAAATGTATTCGTTCACTTAGTATCATGAGACAAGGCTTGTGGTTTTACAGAAAAAGTTTGGGAAGCCATGTTTCCACAGCTTTCTCAGATTGGAAGGCTTCTTGTGATAATTCAACAAAACTATTATTTAGAGCAGAGGCAACATACATAATAGCAAAACAGATTCAGAAAGTGCAATTAAAAGTATTCTGGGAAAAATAACTCCATTATAATTAGCATATGATCAACAGAGGCTTGCCCAGCATTTGTGTTCTTGACAAGTTCCCTTTATATTGGATTTGTTCCTTTACAGTTTCCCCTGCATTTGTTCCATGAAAGAAACTAAACCCAGAAGGGATCTCTCTGTTGCTTGCTCAGTGTGTCAAGCTCAAATCTACAAAAGATTATACTGGGAGTAAAAGAGAACAAGAAATCTTATGGAGAGCAAAGATTGTGCCATGATGCATGGCACATGAGAGCTCATAGACAACCTAAATTTTGGCCTTTTTTCAATTTTCATTGCTTAACTTTGTAAACTTAAATTGTATATCATTATAATACACTGAAGGTAAGGTATGTTCTAAAACTGTCATAAAAATGGCTTCTTTTGACCTACAACAGCCCTTTTCAAGAAATGTCAGCTGTTGTTATACCTTCACTTTTCCTTGGAAACACTGGCTGCTACAGCTCTTGCTACAGGTTAAGGGAGAAACTAAGTTTAAATCCCTAATTTTGTAAATTCAGTTGCCTGAGAAGACAGCTGTGTGGCTTGCCTCTCTCAATCCCAGGACTGAGAGAAACCCCAGTGCCACCAAAGATATGAACCTGATGTTCAGCCAGTTAGCCTCAGGAAAGACAAGGACACTTTGCTGCGGGCTCCGTGGGGAAGCATACACGCTCTGAGCACTGTGTTTCTTTTGCAGAGGATCTCAACCTACCCCCAAGCAAAGAGGATCATCACCCATGGAATACTGCAAAATACTACTAATGATTCTGGCTCTGATCTCAGCTCCACCACCTGCTAACAGGCTAAACAACAAGCTGGCTGGAGCTAGTGGAGCGACTACACTGTTCTCTTTCTAGCTCTTTTAACATCATCTGTTCATCATCTTACAGAACAGACCAGACATGCCCACAGAAATTTTGATACCGCAAAACTTACTAAGGATAACATCTAGTTACATTAAATTTTTAATATCTGATTTAAAGAGTAATGTATCCCAAATGCAAACAAATTAAGAATAACTCAAATAGAACCCTTCAACACTTAAGATGGCAGCTGTTATCATCTCAAAATTTCACTTTTCTGCCATTTAATGAATTAAATTTTTCAGAATGTGCTTCCTGCTCACAGTATTTTCAGAAGTCTTACTCCATTCTAATTACAGCTACATAATTACTATCATTTGTGAGAAGGAATATTTTAAAGTATTTTTTAATAATTATTAGAAGCAGAAGCATCATAGATGGTGGTATCCACTTGCTAGGAAAACAGCCAGCTTCCCATTATTTTGCCAACAAAAACATTTGACTAATGAAACTGATGATAGACCCATCATAAAAGCTCCTCTGGGATACATTTTATGGCAATACAGTGTGCTCCTTTTCAGCCCATTACTATCCTCTTCAGGTTTGAGGATGAAAATAAACTTGAAAGGAGTTCAAAGTCTAAATCTCAAATTTAGAAGTTTGTTGGATGTCCAAAAGACTAGCAGATGTGCTTGTCTCTTAACTTCCCTCATCCTCTGGTGAAGAATTTTATCAAGTTAGTAATTACAGTGAAATATCAATCATTAAATAAATATGAAATCTTTTTACAAGGCTTTAAAAATCTGTACATTCTGTGCCCCTCTGCCAAATAGTAACAGATGTTGAGCCAGCTTTTAAACAGATCAGTGACATGAAATCAATGTTTGTTTATACGTATCAGTTCCTGAACACAAATGATGTCAGATTAGTTTGGTCATGATCTTGTTGACAAAATATTTTGGGGTTGTGTACTTTTTATTTTTGAAGCAGATGGGGGAGAAATGTTAGAAATTATCAATTCAACAAAATGAAAACTGTTGCCAGAAAGTATCAATTTTAATGCATTTGGAAATATTTCTGACAGTCAATGCAAACTTCTAGGAAAAATTGAGAAGTTCTCGAAACAATTTCTTACTCAGAAATGCTTTATATATGTCTTGGTGCAGTATGTTGACTCCACTAGTGATACATTCTCCCTCAATTCTGTCAAATAGTTCATTTTTTTTTCTCACAATAAAATTTTATTCCAATAACATTTGAGTATTTGAATAGAAGCTCAGATCAAGGATAATAAAAAGGTACTTTAGAAACTTGAAGTTCAAACAAAGGCTTTCCTTATCCTAAAAAACTAAGTAAACTGATCATAAATGCATTAAGAAAAGACTTTGGGAAGTACTAGTAACAACCCTCTAAAGTAATTTAAAGCACTTGCTTAAAATTCTTTTAGGTCAAACATGTAAGTGAAATATTTGAACTAACCTGATAGGGCTTAAACACTGTAACAAAAATTAGCTCCATCATATCAGCTACATCAAACCAGTTATCCATGTGCCTGCTCTTCCTCACTTATTTTTCAGGACAAACACAAAAGAGTGACTTCAGACAAGCTTACATTTGCCAAAAGATAGTTGCCCTATATTTACACTTTTTGTTGAGCCACCATTTTTTTTAATTATTTTTTTTTTTATTTCAGCTATCACAGCCTCTAGATTTCACTTGAGTTTTATTTACCACTTAAATACTCTGTCAGATCATTTAATTTCCATATGTATCAGCCACAAAAACTGTCCATCATATGCCAAAAGCGTTGTGAGCTGCAGGATTCAGGTGTACTTCCATGCTCCCACATAAGCTGTTTCATCCCAATTTAATGGTTTTCTACTTCCTTTCTTCATCCTTGCAACTAAATACTGCCTATCTCTTATTTGTCAGTCTGGTTGTCTCATAAATCATAGTGCAGTGAAAATCCTGACAATTACTTTTTTTCAAATTATATGTAATATGCTACAAATATTTTTTAAAATCTTAAAGTTTCTAGCTATGCTTTGTCAACTTGGTTTTCTACATGTTCTCTTGGTTTACCCAAACTCACACTCAGTCTGCTCCTTTTTGAGAGGGTAACACCTAGCGACAATGTTTGAGCACTTCACAGCACATCCAGTAGACTCAGTAGGAGAGCAGGGAACAATTTGCCACACCTCGGAATCCTCCTCAGTGCTCTGGCATGCTTCCACTGAGCCAGCCAAATTTTATCTGCAGCTGGGCCAGTGCTGTTGAATGTACTCTCAGCATAACTTGTGTCAAGGCCTAAGCACAGAGCTTGTTTATTACAGCACAGGATAAAAACTATTCCCTCAAAACCAGTTATCTGTTCAGGGTACCCATGCCATACAGTCGGTCTCCTTCATTGGGTCCTCCTATCTTTATTGTTGCTTAACACTCTAGGCACTCTGAACACTCTTCCCTCTGTGATCCCCAACACAAATCAGGTCATCCTTGTGGTACAGCTAGACAAGAGCTTTAGTGACCTGTGGTCAGTCACATGAAGGTGTCCTACAAGCTTATTGCCTTGGCCCAGAGTGATTGCCCTTCCCAGCAGGTCTGCCAGTGGAGCAGCTTCCTGTCCAAATCAGTTGCTGGGGACGACAGTGCATCAGCGTTGGAAGCTGCCAGTCACAACAGCAAGAGCTTAGCAGCAACTAGACAGTGACTGGGGAAAAAGGACATACTGGGATCAATGTGTATCTTAGGTCTCTACCATATAACTTGGTGGAGGAACATAGAATACTGAATGAAATACAAATGTATCTTATTGTGATAATTTGCTGGGAAGCAGTTTTTATTCTCCATGGAAAAAAAAGCAGCTATTTTTCATTTGTACTAGGTTAGGAAACTTTCATAAGCTAACTACAAGAGGGCATGCTACAAAACAGAGTCACCATATGCTCTGTTAATTGAAAATTGCTTGACTTTTGTTAGCTGTCTGAGACTCAGCTAGGTCTTACAGGGCATCCTAGAAATAATCAGTCCCTTCAGATCTCTGCCCCAGAGGTAAGGGGGGTTGTCAAAAGGCAAGATTCACTACAAAAATTTTCTTTCCAGTCTCCTCTCAGAAACTGTGATGTAAATAGTTCACAATTTTCATTCTTATAGAAAAAGAATCTTTTGCATTATACAATAATTTAAAGTTTTTCCTACTTGTACCTTTTAAAACCAATTTCCTTCATGGTAATTTTAAGTTACATGATTTTTTTTTTTGTTTGTTTGTTCCTCTTTATGTTCATCACACAACTTTTGAGATTTGCATTACAAATTAAAACAACTTCTCTCTTACAGAAGCCAAACTTGTACTACATGTTTATGTCACTCTTCATCTCAAATTTTTACTGTATGTGAATGTATCTGAGGCAACTTAGCATCGGAATTTTATTTTGACTGGCGCTAGAAACAGCTTTCAGAAGCTGTCATAAACATGAGTCTTGCCATGATATTAAGTCCTTTCTTTTCCACATTTCTTCTCTCCATAGTACTATGGCCATAAAATTCTGCTCTACTGGATAAAATAGGATCATAAAATTGCAGCTATGTTGAAACTTTAAAAGTTTCTCACACCAAATTTTGTTCCTCTGGCAGTCCTTTTCTTGAGTGTTGCACTGACCAGACCTTCCTCCTACTTCCTTAGATAATGCAGACCTGGATCTCTTGCTCCATGCTCCTTCAGATTGTGTAAGAAACGCTTGGCAAGTGTGTGTATGATTTTGCATCCCCGTGAGCATATTTAAAGGCAATTTTAAGAAATATAGTAGTCAGCAGTGATAAAAATTATCATGCAATGAAGACTGTTTGAACATCCCTCTCAGAGATTCTGAAGTCACACTTCCAGATACTTTAAGTTTTCATTCTTCTATTTATTTATTCTCCTAAAGAAAAAGATCTTAATTATAGGTATGTTTAGATTTCAAGCCTGGGTGGGAGGGAAGTAGTTCCTTTATTTGCACTGATAAAAGATAGCAAAGCTAGGTAAAGCAAGTGTCACTCAATGAAATTTTTATCCATCTTTCTCTCCAACATGATAGTTTTGAACAACACATTTAATGAATTCTCTGGTCTCAGAGAGCATCCTGATATCAGATGGAAAGAATCCTTACAATTTTATTGACAATAAAGAAACCAGGGAACACCTAATTGCTATTTCACATCATCTGAAACAGTCCCACCTTCAGCCACAAAGTATTATCTTTCTCCAAAGAGACAATGCTGAGGAAAGTAATTAACAGGACTTAGGCAGGGAAGGACAATTAAACATGTCACCACAGTGCCATGTTGAACTGTTCACTCTTGCCTGAAATATTGAAGGGGAAATCTGGTGGGAAATGTATCTACGCTTGATGTTAACATGGATAAGGAGGTGGAAGCTGTAAAGACCATTTCAAAATGCCAAAGTCTAGTAGTAGAGATAAGGTTTGCCTCTCAGAAGCATTATAACCTCTGCCAGTCATCCTCACCTCCAATTGCAAGACCTCTGGATTGTACAGTCCTTTCATTGTACAGCCTCATCCTGATGTTTTTTGTTTTATTTCAATCAACTGTTCTCAATTAAAGTGACCCCACTGAAGATGCTTGAGTTTCTGTGTAGAAAATCATTACTGAAATTAGTGGATGATAAAAAGAATTACCTCCAGATGTGGCAAAACAAAAATAAGAATTTCCATACTGGAAACTCTCAGAGTAGCAGAGCTTTTCTGAAGAGCTCTGGAAATTGGAAATACACTCATCCAAACAGATGCTGTCAACCATGCCAACAATACTCTCCATGCCAACACTATCCTCCATGCCAGGAAATCTCTACTTAAATCAAAGCCATTTTTTAATGTATCCCAAGGATTAGACATAATATAACTACAGTTAGAGCCTGAACTGTAAACTTATTTTACCCTTAAAAGACCTGTAGAATGACACTGAAAGATTACAGCAACCCTTTGTTGTTGCAGACTTTTCAGCTTCATGCATTTCAATTGACAGTCTCAGTAGAATAATCCCTGGCAAGATAGAGGCAAAGAAGAGAGATTCCAGAAGAGAGATTCCATTCAAACAGCATTCTTTTTTACCGGNATGCAGTAAAAAAAAGTCATACAGAACAGTTAAGTACGTGCATGATTTATTTATAACGGGATAGCAGGAAACTGTTCAACAGCAGCCCGTGAAGCTCATAAAGGAGAAAGCAAGAAGTATCAAAAGCATCTCTCAGGTATATGCAAAAAAGGCAGAAATACTGGTCTATCAAGTAAACAAGTCTTCATGGGGAAATAAAATACATATATCCTACATTATTTACCATAGTAAAGAGATTGGTTTTTTTAAACAGCTATGTAGAATTGAACATGATTAATTTTTCACTGCAGTTGTACACAAATTCCATATATACTGGCAACTGAGAAAGATACATATTAGCAAAACTTCTGCCTTCTGTTACAGTGATAGAAACTGCAAATAAAACAAATAGGAATTAATAGAGAGGTTTTTTTCACATGAATACATGCCGTAAGTGTGAGCTTCAATCTCAAGTGTCTCTCTTCAGATCCCATTTAAAGTAATCTCTGCAGCACAGCATCTCTAGTGTCCAATAACACAAGCATTGAAACACCTACACTGGTGCACTTTTTCACTGCTGTTTGTTTTCACATGAAGGGTAGAAACTTGATTTTCCTGGATAACTTTACCTCTCCAGGGTATGGCTGAAATTGGCCACATTTGCAAAAGCCATTAGGGAAAGAGGGGAAAAAAGTCCACACAAAACACATGTATATGCACACAAAGCCTGAGGAGTCAAATAAATGGCAGAGCAAATCAAATGTGGCAGATTCATAGGACAGCAATGAGGTGAAGAAAATTATATGAATGAGCATTAGCTGATTCAAAAAAAACCCCAAAACTTAGTAATGATTAGAATGGCAAGAAACAAAAATAGCAATGGAGGAGGGAGAAAGAAATTACTCCTGCTTGCTAGGTCAGCACACTCATCTGATCAAGCAGCAGTAACCATGTCGGGGTTCACTGATAAAGTCAAAAGCATAAAGCTACTCACGAAAAATCATAATATCAGGAACACAACCTACTTTGCAGCAGCAGAAAGATAGACATTTGGGAATAAAAGAAATTAATTTGGAAGATTGGCAGGGCAGGAAAGCCAATAGCAGCTGTAACCACTCACTCCCAGGGAGATTATAGCAAAGGAGGACTTAGAATAAACAGCAAGAATCACAAATTAAAAGTCTGGAGCAGACTGGGACAACAGCTTGTACCAGCAGGAGTATGGATTCTGACTGTAGTAGGTGGAAAGAGACAGGACAGAGAAAGCAAAGTTGAATGATATAACCACAGATGGAAGAATAATTGTCTTCAAAAAACCTTCCTCATCACCTAGAGCAAAGCAAAATTTCACAAGTATTATTATTATTGGGAAATAAATCCTAGAAGGCAGATATCATTGTAAAAAACTACAGACTGAACTGATATTTGGTCCACATAACACTGTGACATTTCTAACAGCAAGGGTGAAGAGAGGAATGCCCAAGCTCACTTCTTCAGGGGGTGTGATGAGAATCTAAGGCAGACTGTTCTTCACTTTTCACCATCTCCACTCACAGAGGGATCAAAAACTGCCAAGAGATCTCACATGATCCAAACTGCAAAGCAGCTTTAATTTACTTATGTCAAGTGCAGGATCTTATATAGAGCTATGTGGAGCTAATGTGTGAGCCCAAGTTTGGGCACATAAAAAAAAACTGTGGACACCTTTTTTACTCCTATGTTTAATTTTTTCAAGTCCCTTACTCTCTCTTTTCTTTATTCTGTTTTACCAGCATTTCTTTCTCTCCCTCAGTTGATCCTCTTTGCTAGTTGCTGCATTCCCTCAGTGCAGGGAGAGCATGCCCATGGTGTTTTCTTTGTAACTAAACTGTGGCACTGCACAGCCTGGCTGGTTTAGCATTTACTAAACAGGAAAGCAAGCTGCTCACTGGAAAAAAAAATACATATATATAAATTTATAATCATCTCTCTGAGCAGCAGCAAAATCCTGGCATATCCTCTCCAGCAGCACTGCTACCCATTGCAGGTTCAGGAGCTGCTGGATGTCATTAAGAAAGAGGAATTTCATTGTTCTTTGGCAACAAATGAAATTTCCTGGTGAAAATGATTCCCTGCTCCAGTTGGTAGTCTGCCCAATCCTCCAATTCTGCACCAGAAGTGGCTCTGAGGGTTAGCTGGGCTATCAGAATGGTGAGGCAGCAAGCACAGTGCACTGGGAAGCTTTAAGCTCATTTGCTTCCTTTGTCATGTGAGAGAGAGATCAATCTCACTGGCTTCTGTTGTCCCAAACTCTAAATTTCCCAGTGGCCATTACACCACAAATAACTTTTATTATTTACCATTGTTTTGGGAGTTTTTTCACCTTTCTCAAATTAGATCTTTCCAAAATCCCCCCATGGCCAAAACACCCAGTGTTTAAAGTCAGATATTTTACGCAAGTTGCTCTTTTTTTGGTGTCACAGTAAAAAGCCTGTTACTGAAAAGAGATTTGTATGTGCATCTAGCATTACGAGCAATTAATTTTTTTAACAAGTTTTTCCATCCCTTTATCTCAACTTTTAACAATAAGAGTGATGGCAGCCATCATGAAAGCAGCTTTCTCCCCAAGAACTGCGGTCAGCGGCTTCACACTGAGAACAGTCTGGAGAGCCATAGAGGTTTTCATGGAGAGCAATGGCCCTAAAGAAAGGAGAATCAGCAGGTAAGAGGAAACTTAGTCCTTTGGTGCTTAATAGTCAGTGGAGTTAAAAATCATTAGGACGCTTTAAAACCTGTCTGTAGTGAACAGAGATAAATTCTGTGGAGTCACTTACCCTCTATCCTGAAAATTCAGTTGAGTAAAAGAGTGGAATCCAGAATCCTGGAGCTGCTGAAGCCCTTTGAGTGGATATCACACAGTGAGCATTCTTGATCATTTGTACTAATTTGAATTATTGTTCTCTTTAGGATAACTATTATTTTGAAGGCTGCTGGGATTTCAAGTCATGTTTCTTTCCTCTACAGCTATAAAACATGAGTGGAAAAGGCCAGTTCTAACCAATAGCAACCTCAGTTCTGTAACAGGATGAGGAATCTGTGCACTCCTGGGATTCCTGCTCTGGGCTATCCCTAAATTACATTGTGCTCACTGAAACTCAGCACAGTAGTTCTTATTATCATCATATGCTGGGCTGGGTTCAATTGCCACATGACTGTCACGTGCTGGGAGAGTGATTGTCTTCTAAATCAAAACTTGCCACCATGTTTCAACTACGTTTTTGCCAGTGTTCAGAATTTCACATTTTTCCAACTCCTTCATTTCATTTTTCTCTCTCCTTCTGACAGTTGTGTTACACTGGTATCTTCTGCTCAGCTTTTGATCCACACTACCTCCCAGATTTCTTTCCTGAACTGCTACCTGTACAGTTGTTCCTCAAATTAAATGGAAGTATAAAATTGAAGGAGCATCCTCAATTTTGTCATCATAGTAAATGAAAACATTGAATTGTATTTTAGGCAGGATGGATCCCTGAAGCATCCTACTCTGTTTACTCACCCATTCTGTCCTGCCCCAGTACTACTGAAAGCCTCTTTTACTAGTTACAACTAAATGTAGTTTCCTTGTGGTAATATAGTGCAAATCAATAACAAAGCTTACTAAAGATATTCAACATCTTTTTTCCTTTTGCTATTCAAAAGCCTGGTACCTTGCCACTGAAAGAAATTAGTTTGGTTTGACATGACTATTCTCAACAAATATACATTGACTGATACAAGCCAGAAGTTTCCAAAGCATGTCATGTTGGCTAATAAAATGCCTGTGAAAAAATTTCATCAAGAACTTTAGTTATCTTTTGTCAAAAAGCCAAAAAACATTTTATTGGTATTATAAAGGTAGCACCTTACACACATTGCATTCTAAATATGTTTTAAAATGGTCCCAAATATCCACATAAGAAAAAAAAAAAGTCAGTAGGAAGACAGAGACTAGTACAACTAAGCTCAAGTATTTTTAGAATTTCAAATATTAGTCATGAACAACAGTGATCTTACAAAAAAAAAAAAAGTCTGGATTGTAGGTCATGCAACTCTTTCTCAGGCAGAGAAAAAAATGTTGCTCTTAAACAAAAAAAAAGGTATTTGAAATCTGAACCCTACCACTTCAACACAGTGGATCCTAGCTTGTACACTGATACCATCACCTCTGCTACTCCAAAATTATTAAACTTATCAGAATTTTAAACCAACAATAGATTCCACTGATATCAGTGGTCTGATGGGGATTTGCAACCTGGTTTTATAATGGATTTGATTGTCCTTTGGATTACTTAGCATTGATTTTTATATGAACTGTTTCAGAAAGTTTCACTAAAGCCATTGTTGATTGATATTAATATTAAAGAGGGAGAGAAGACAATTATTGTTTCTCTGAGACAGTCAGTTCTTTGCCTACTTTTCACAAAGATCAAAGATACATTGTGGAGGATTGAGGTAAATAGTGTATGTTCTCCTTAAGCACACATATATCAATCAATAAAGCAATGAAGGACTTATTCTTTTAATATAACTGAAATATTTAAATTTTCAGGAAAATATAAAGGGCTTGAATTTCCATTTCTAAAACCAAATAGACTTTTTTCCAATCGTATCAACAAAAAATCCACCTCACAAGTGCCTCTGGATTCAAAGATCAGCAGATTGACCATTTTCCCCCCACCGCCAGAGCCTAAAGAGGAGGAAGTGGGGATCTAAATAAAAATTAAGCACTTTCAAGTGTAAAACATTCCTGATGACTCCTCTGGAAGTGGTTCCCGAGAATTTCAGAGGAGCCTGCTCTCAGAGACAGCAAGCAGAAGCAGATGTGCATAAGCAACTTTAGCTACAGATGTGGCCATGAAGGTAAATGCACTTTTCTGTGTGAGAACACTAAGTTGGCTGACAGTCCAGGTGACAAAAACAGAGACATCTTTGGTTGCAAGACTCATGCTGCTGAGATAAGAGAATTGGCTCTTACTCCATCTTGCAGTTTATACACCGGCAGTGGAATGGCTTCCAAAGCTGTTTACTTATAGTCCCTACTGCTCCCTCCGTGGGCTTTAATACTTCCAACAAACACACA
This sequence comes from Sclerurus mexicanus, assembly GCA_013396755.1. Classification (NCBI taxonomy): domain Eukaryota; kingdom Metazoa; phylum Chordata; class Aves; order Passeriformes; family Furnariidae; genus Sclerurus; species Sclerurus mexicanus. Next base: position 142,957 of record VWZF01005820.1, read on the forward strand.
CAAGCATTTTGTCTGCTCTCCCCAGCAGCTTTTCCCTTTCCTTTTAAATCACATATATTTTCTCAAATATTTTTTTCCAGGTCTGGAAATTAGTTGGCTTGAATAAAACATTCATCAGCATGGGTAGTGGAAAAGAAGGGGATACATTCATGTCTTTGCAACTAAATATCAGGGAACATTGCCCTCCCCTCCATCTCTCTGTCAATAGAGGAAGACAAGCATCCAGAGGGAACAATTCAGAGCACTTCCCTCTCTGCAGGGATTATGTAGGTGTATAAATTAAAAGCCAAGGCTCAGTTAGATACATCAAATCTCACAGTACAAACAATCCTCTTTCCTCTTCAGAGACAAAAGAGGATTTAAAGCTGCAGGAACAATAAGTGGATCTACAGCCGTTTTAGGAGAAGGCTCACCTCTGCTGTGCTCTGAATATTTCTCACTCTGCCTTACTGGCACTGAAAAGTAGAATTGTGTAAAAGCTGTGTAATCTACTGGCAGCACTATATTATTAAACTAGGCTATGTATTCCTCTGCAAGATCACATTATAAATCCAGCTGCTCAAGAATTGCAAACAATTCACCTAAATTCACTAGACTGGCTTAGGAAACACTCATGGAAAGTTTCAGGTTTGAGGGAGAGAAATCTTCTTTTAGACCATAATACTAAAGGTATATCCGGCCCATCCTTTCAAGTGTCTCTCTGTTAGCATGAGATTTTTTTTTCCACTCCCTGACAAAATTCTTGCTCTTTTTAGCCCAAGTTCTCCCCCAGGGAAGGCACCATCAAGTGCAGAAATTTTCAATACAATTCCAAGAAATCCAGCAGACATACTTTGATTCACACTGCTTACAAAGTGGAGACCAAACATGAGTGATATACTTGGAAGGAGCAAAAGCGAAGAGGAACCCACATTGGATGTTGTTTTACTACAGAGTTCAAAAACTACAGCAACTGCACCTTGTCCAAGTTCTTGAGTGTAGTTACCAGTGACATAAAATTTCAGTTTACACAGAGAACCAAAGCAGTTTTTCCATGTTCATTCTCTGACTTCCATCTGTGTCAGGAGACAGGATAAATCATCCTTTTCTCTCATGATTATGCATGGAAAAGATAAAGTTTCTTTATCAGATAATATTCTCATAATAGCATATGGCAACTCATTTTGAACTACAGGTACGGCAAGACAATCCTGGAGGCTGGCAATAAATTTATGTAAACCCAGAAACTTAGATTTCTCCTTTATTAAAAGAGAATGCCAAGGGAAATCCCTTTGTGAGACAGGCTAGTGAAAACAGGAACTTGTGAGAATGAGCAAAGAGTGAGAAAGCGAGGCAGCAAGAAAGGATGGAGCAAAATGTTTCCTACTGCACTCTTGCACTTAAATTAGGTGTGAACTCCCTCCTTTTAGCTATGGAACTATTGCAGGGTCTAATATTTCAGACTAATGTACTTGAAAATACACATGTGCATAGGCACCACATACAGGAACCAACAAGTAACAATACAATGCAAGCCAAAGAATATATTTTTTCAAAGTATTTATATGAACAGGTGAAGATAAAAACAAGCTTAAAAGGATACACTTGTAGTTAGCCTAAAAGGCTGAAGATAGTGATATACTGTTCATTAGCAATTCCCAGATAAACAGCAAAGACCTCTTGCACAAATAAAGAATAGATTTAAGCTGTGGTTCCAGGAAGGTTTTGTTTTGAAAGCTAACTTTTGGAGGTGTCAACATTTTATTGCTGCTCACTGTCCGCTCCCCAAACAGCACACAAACAATCTTGCCATTGGAATATTATATTCCCTTCCTTCCCTTCATAGCATGAAAATAATACTTTTAAATAGTTTAAAATTTGAGTCAGTTCAGTTTATCACATGGCTGCCCCACCAGTTATTTTTGTATAACTTCTGAGCAAGGATGGGAAAGAAGAACTGAGGTCAGAAACCTCTTAGGCCTCTCCTGCTACCAAGCCCAGCACTTGCAGAACCTCAGGTGTGAGCAGAAACAGACTAAAAGAGCATTAAGACTAAAAACCTTTTAAAAGCATCAGTAATTTTTCAGTATTTCCCACACACAACCCCACTTGCAGAATTTATCGGAAATGTACACCTATCCCCAAGTGCACAAATGCACTAGGCATACCTTTCTCGTAAGTAAAAGAAATTCAGACTGTGGGAATAGGGCTAAAAGAAAAGGTTTAAGGTGATGTAGTCTGGAAGATTTGGCACACCAAACGTACCTGCCAAGCAGAAATGGCTATTGTTTCCCTCCTTATTTAGCAGGCACATTGCCAATTCATCCCAAATCTCCTTGCTTTCCCCTACGTGGTTCCCACGTTCCCCTCACATTACCAGCTCCCTCTGACAGCCACGGTAGCCAACACCCTCTAACTTACTTAAAGCAGCAAGATTTTATCCCTCAGCTAGCTCCCAGGGGCCAAAGTTAGTCACAAATACAACAGGAGAAACATACATAAAGTACACGTTAATGACCAATATCGACTTTAGCCTCCCAGACGTTAATTGCTCCGTTCTCAAACAGAAGTTCCCACAGGACAGAGAGTTGGCACAAAGTGTTTTCTCCATGATAACTGCTCTTAGTTGTTTCTATTTTGTACTTAGTGTGGTGCTGATGGGTAATAACTTACTCCTAGGTCAAAGCTGTGAGATATTAAAATGATTATCAATAACCATTTACTGTGCTTCTGTGTCTTTACCTTCCTTTCTCACTTGATTTCATAAGAGAAGAACACACAAGTATTCCAGGGAGATGCTCTCTGGCAGGGAGTGGGGTACAGTAAGACTGCTCTCTCTTTCCAGCTGAGAAGTTTTTCTGACAAAGGCAGTTGTTGGAATTAAGCTGGAAAATCAAAGCAAAGGCAGTCAGGATAGTGCTTGTGTTCATGTACTACTAAGTAACTTCCAGAAGCACATAGGATGAGAGGCCAATGCCTTTATGTATGACTTGATCTTCTGTTCACAGTAGATCAACAGCAAGCAATAGATTTCAATATACCTTTGCATTGTCATCAAGCTAAACATGCTGGAGTTTGAATAGATGCATATCTCCCCTCCAGTGGTGATATTTGTGCAAAGGGCAAGGTTTAGTGAATTGGTTTGTTTGGTAGGGTGTTTTTCTGTTCCTCCTCTCATCAATATCCCATCCCACTTGAAAGGGGGGGGGAAAAGTCCTCATTCAGGTTTCGAATCAGTATATGAACAGGGAAGACTGGACTGCTGGGGGACAAAATTTGAGAGAATTTGTTAGAAATTATCTGATGCTACAAGTATTAATTACTGAAGCGTCATTTCAGCCACCCCACTGCTCGGTTGGTGAAATGACACTTCTGGGGTGAAAATTCCAGAAATTCTACAAAGTGTCAAACCAAGCCATTCATCTCATCTTTCAGCGAGTTCCTTCTGTATATTTCACAGGACTCCCTCTATAGCAAAGTGACCTATATTGGATGGTACCATTCCCTCAACAAAAGTATTGTCTGGCTTATTGACCGGATCTCAAACAATGGCAAGACTTTCCCTTCAGAACCCAAAGAAATTTCCAATAGCCTCCAGCAAATAAAAACTTTTTAGTCCCGTTACCTAACCTGCCTAAATTTTATGCAGAACACATCAAGAATATATTATGAGAAGCAGGGCAGTTACTAGAATTTGTAATTACTTCTCAGTCCAATCCAAGCTGGGTAATAGCTATTTCAAGTACCATGCATATGGATCTTGCCTATCCTATCGGCAGTGGGGCATCTTCCTTGGGTTTGACTTAATCATGCATATGATATGAGGGACTGAAAGGGGAATTCTGCACTCAGGTAGATGGCACCCAGACATAGCTCATGTACAGTGTACTTCACCTTTCTGCATGGTCATCCACAGCATAAATTGAGGAACATTTCACATATTTTGGGATAAGAGATTTTTTCAGCATGTTAACAGCTTGAGTTGTAAGTCTTGACAGGCAAATATGTCTCTCCAGACTATAATGAAGGCAGTGTCACCTCATAAACTTTACTTCTGCAAGATGCACTTAAACATACACTGGATCCCTGATGTATCATAGTTACAAAGTAGCAACTTTATTCACAAAGAGACTCTCAGAGCAGAGTTAATCTCCTCTCTACTTTGATGACTAAATCAGTTAATATCACTATGATGGTTTCATTTTTAGTAAAATCCATAAGGGAACAACCCATTTTGTTATAGAGTAATGCATGCAATTAAATAATAACAACAACGGGAACCTTCTTCCACACACACCAGAACCAGGAGAATATGATAAGCAGCTGGAAAAATTACACTTGATATTTTGGGGAAGAAAGAGACTCCTCATTTATCAAGATGAATAAAGTAGTTCTGAAAAGACAATAAAGTGGCTTTCACTTCTGAAAAAAAACCCCTCACTATACAACACCTCTTTTGAATTACATACTTCCTCCAGAACCATTTGCATATTTTTCTATTGAATTTCAAAAGAGTTAAAAGCAAAATTAATGTGATTCACTGTGAATGCCAGGAAGACAATTACAGCCCATCAAAAGCTGCACAAAAGGACAGAATTGATGTGCACAGTAATGCAAGATTTTTTTTTATTTTTTTTAAGACTTTCTTTAGATCCAGCTAAGCACAAAGCTAGAGGTTAGGTCTTTTTTATTTGTGCTCCAAACCAGCTGCCCAGTGTCCTGATGTATTCTTACAGTGTGTTTGCTAGCCTGATTTTCAGAGATCTTAGATTAAAGAGTAGGCATCTATGGTTTAGCCTATCCAGCCTGAAGCAACTACTTTCTTTACTTGACATTCCTTTAAAAAACATTATAGTCTAAATATCTTGCCTTCTGCAGATTTTTAAGATTGCAATGCTTTGAGTAGCACTGTAAGAACACCATGCAACTGCAACATTTCAGGAAAGGGAGATAGAGATTTGACAGTGTATTCTGAGGGTAGAGGTTTCTCACTACTTTACTGAGGAAGAAACATGTTGTAAGCTCCGTACAGACAGTCATTCTGTCCACTCTCAGGATCCCGAGCACCACGTGTGTCTGTGGTTTACAGCATGTATGTACTAATAATGGGCATCCTACATGGTGTATATGCATCCTGTTTTATATTTATTCTCATGTGTAACAGTTACTAATTCACCACAGAGATAAATAAAGACCTTTTTGCCCACTTCTTTTTAACAGAGACACCCAATCCAGTGCAAACTTTATAACAAGGGAGCTGTTCACTCTGAGGTCCTAGAAGACTGGGTGAAGGAAAAACACCAGGTTTCCTGTTCCTATAGACAAAGGTTTAGGATAAGGTTACTACTTCAATTACTGGAAAGCTCATACAGAAAGCATTAATGAACAGATTCCTACTACCTCAATGCTTTATTTTATGTCCAGCATGTAAATCACTATCTATTGCTGATTTCATATATACATTTAGTGGTGATCTGATGGGCATTTCACTAACTACTTGAATCCTCTACTGAATGCACAAATTATCTCTCAAATGCCTCATTTAGGGAAAAGGTGATATTCTATTTGAAAAAGAACCCTTTTGCACAAAACCAAAAAAGTGTTCACCATCAGCCAACCCTCCTCTTAAAACATGGATCCCTTCTTGAATCCTGAATCAAGTTTCCCTTCTGAGCCAGGGAAACTCATCAATTCAGAATATGAAAATTCTGTTCCTGTAATCCTTACAGCTCTTGTTCCAACAGAATCCAGTTAGCTTTACTGTAATGTTCTGACTGACCAGTATCCCACAATCACTTGACAGTTGACAACCTTCATACTGAAGAAGTTCAACTTTTCCTGTCACAGTTGGGATAATATTCATCTTCTATTTAGCAAGAACTTGACCTTTCTTGCTAATCTTACTGCTAATAAAGGTAAAAAGTAAGTAAAAGAACTTGCCAAAAAATCACATCTAAGTTACTGATCTGAAGTTCTCCACTCTTTTTCCTTGTTCCAGAGTTGGAAAGGGAGACACAATACATGTAGATCATGTTCAGGTTTTTAAAAGTGTAGCAAAGATTAAAATGAATTCCCTTCTGTCATACAATAGCACTAGTTAGATATTTTTTTCCTTTAACATGCTACGGCCATGTAATTTACAATTTTGGCAAGAAATGCATGAGTTGCACTGCTAGAAGATTTGTTTAGGTTGATCTCCACACCAGTTGCATAAACTGGAATACCCTGTCTATGAGCAACATATTCCTCCATTCACTTTCTGTTCCAAAGTCAACTGGAATTTTTGGTTGGTTATTTCCGCTACCCTAAATAAAAAGTGAATCTAACACTACAGCATTTTTAAATGAGACAATTAAAAAAGCGGAAGGAAATTTGGAAACAAAATCAATTAAATGAAGTCTTTCCATTCCATATAATCTTTCCATTACTTCCTACTAGTTAAAACTCCCAATTAGGTCCCCAAAGTTTGTGGGTTTTTTTAGAGTAAGCATTTGAAAATTAATTTTCTGCTATCAGAAAAAATTGTTTTCCTGAGTGAGCTTTGAGATATTCTGTGGTGCATCTCTTTTAATAATATGTTTTGATTTTGTTCTCTTCTATGCAATTAAATACTTATGGACTTGTATTCAGTATGTCCCCTCATGGCCACAGGCATCCTATTTCTGTGGTTATTCATAGAGCTACAGAAAGTTAGAACTTCAGACAAAAGTATGTTATTTCAGTGAAGATATTCTGTAATATGCTTGTTGAAGGCAAAAAAAAAAAAAAATTGGTGGTACTCTTTGCTATTTCTTAAATTACAAATGAGAAAGATGTTATATAAATCAGAGAATGTGAAAACCACTTCAACTAAGTTTTCCCTGACAAAATTCCAGGGTCTGACTGCAACCCATAATTCAAATTGCTAACCAATTTGAAGAGGACATTTGGTATGTAGTTATTAAAAGGGCACATGGTTCCCAGGCATAAAAGGATTTGATGATCTTCAAGGCCCTTCTAGGTTTTAGCCTATCAAATAGGAAAGATTTCAGCCATCACAGCAAGATGAGATATTCATCAGTACATAACCGATAAATTCTTGTCATGTATTACATCAAGAAGTAATAGAGGATGATGGAAACTGTTCAAAATGGGTGAAAAATACACTTTCCTTTGCTCTTAGTAAGTGTTAAGCTATGCTAGACTGACAGTTAAGGACCACTGCTACACATTACAATAGCCATTGTTCCTATTTTCCAAGCTGATAAAAAAATCAACATTATTCTTTTCTGATTGCTGCAACACTAAATATCTGATTAAAGAAAAGCTTTTCCAAAGCACCAACAATGGCTTTGTTAAAATGCTGATAGCTTCACAATCCTTGCAAGGAAAACTTCTATTCTTAATTCTTTATCCTCTGAAGCATTTAAATAAATACATTAAAAATAAAATAAAAACACCCTGAAGACTGAAAGGAGTTTAGGGGGGTGTTGTTTGCGTTTTCAAAGTATGAGAATAACATATAATGTTTATTAGAGAAAAAAATGCAAAGGAAACTTTCTAAAATCAAGGCTGAAATCTTGATAAGTATAAAATGACTACCATAGGAGCTTCAAAATCTAAATTCTATTGAGCCATTTTCATTAGTTTTATGCAAACCCTTTAGCAATAGAGCTGCAAAGTATTAAAGGAGGTTGTACTCTTTCACAAAGGACAAGTATATTAGCTCCTTCCCAAAAATACACAGAATTGCTTTTTCAGTGGCCAAATCCTCATATAGTATAGATCAGAACACATTATTTACAATGTGTTGTAGTCTGGCACACATTGAAATACGTTATTTACACCAAAAAGTGTCTGATCCATTCAGTATAACAATTTACAAAATAAAATGCTAAAGGTTTATGTTCTTTAGAAACAAAGAATTATTCTTCTGAATATAAAATTCTGCCAGCAGGTCTTTATTTTAGGAAAGAAAAAAAGAACCATAAATACACACACACACAGAATCCGTCATAAGTCAAAAATCAAGCATTCAACAAACTTTTCCAAGAGTAGTTTAACATTTTTCACAGAAAAATGCAGGATGAAAAAATAAAGTTGTGTTTTTCAGATGGATGAGCCCATAAAATAAAAATCAAAATATTTATTTAGTTCCTTCTGTCCCGCTCACACGCAGCACACACAGTGTTGAACAGACTACACAGATTATTGTGGCTTTCCAAAACTGCATACACTTAGGAATTTGTATATCACCACCTCAGGACTCTGGAAGAATACTTAGCACTAAAATACTGAAGTACACGTGAATCTAAAAAACAGATGGTTAAACCATTGCTTTGATGCCATTTAATCCATTTCTGTTAAAGTAAGATCAGAAGCATTTGAGCCCTATTCCATCTCAAATATGGCTCTCACATGAAGGAAAATCAAAGTAGCCTTATTCTGGAGATCAAAGGTATGGTATGTTAGCAACAGACCCAGACATGCTGTGTGGTAATACTGGAGGCATTTCCTAACTGTGTCTATCCCACCCATCTTACTTTTCCCTACTCAGTGTAAAGTCAAAAATATTCACAGAGAAGAAGAGCTGGTAGTGAGTGACTGGTGGGCTGGTGTCAGAGGCCACTGTCAGTGTCTCTACATATTCCTCCAGAAGAAGCTTTACAATTCTTTTCAGGGATCCAGCTCCTACTCTAGGAATATCCCATCTCTGTCCAATAATAATCATCCCACAAATGAAATACAAGTATGGTCCACCATGGGGAAAGCTATGATCTCACCACTATTCAGAATTCAGTACTTTTTAGCTGATAACTTTAAAAAAATACTAACCCAAAAAAGTCCCAACAAACCTCATTCATTTTTTATTACTGTCCACATCAAATGGAGTTTGAAGCGCACAGGGATGAGGTAAGGTAGAGGTCCTGAGATACGAGGAAAGAGAATAGGGTGACTGAAGCAGACTTTTATTCTCTTAAGTAATCAAAATTAATCCCCAAACATATAAACCATTTTAAGACATTCTTATTTTTTCATATCATTACACACTATTTAAAATAGTCCGAACAGAAAAGTTACTGAAACTCACAACTAGAAATTTTTCTAACTTACAATTGGGAAAAATCACATTCGATTTTGCTCATGAAAGTGACCCTCTTTCCTGTCTGCCTTCTGGTATGATAGAAGGCCATTGTAAAAGAAAGAAAAATGTGAAACCCATTAACCTGATCAGTGAATTCATCCTTTTCCATTTTGTGATAAAATACTCTGCAACTGTATTCCAATTTTTTCCACCTGTGAGTTGAACTGTATAAACTGAACTGTTTTGATATGTATAAATTCCAGTTGTTCTATGAGAACAAGCAAATGATATCAGACCTGGAAGCCTGAATTAATTTTGATTTTCCTCTTTATGGTAGCTATGATATTTTCAAAGTCAGATTTGCTACAAAAACAATAGAGAGAAACAATTCAGTACTCATGGAAACTGAGAAAACAAAGGAATTTATAGAAGTAAAATACACTAGGTAAATTAAACAGTATTTTCCAGTCACTAAACCCTTCATTTTTTCATGGGAGGTTGGATTTAATGTCCATGTCAATCTTTTATATTGATTATTTAAGTAAGCTCTCTCAAAGTTACAGTTCAGAAAAGTTATTAGTTCAGTAAATGAAAAAGGACATAACTTCAACATTATCTCATTTCAACTTCTTTATTTCTTCTCTCACTTCTGCTTCATTGGCTTCAAAAGAGGAATGGATAATAGGACAGACAACTGTCAAAAAGTTGTCAACTACCACTCAATCTCCCTCCTGCCAATCCAGTAATGAATCTAAATTCCCCAGCAAGAAAGAGGTCAGTTTATGAGACAGATGCGTTGTTTATATGAAGGATACACAAGGAAATTTAACTTGAGCAAGAGATGATTCATTCCAGGAGTCTCAGTTCATCAAGGGAGTTCCCCAAGACCAACATTTAAATATTCTTCCATATGGATACCAAAATAAAACTCTTGTAATACCATTCAAATTTTAGGGTAACTGAGGATTGAAAGAAGGTGTAAATGTAAGCTTCTCTCTTTGTTGCCTCTAATCCACTGCTTGACATTTGACATGATATTGTGAGTGGAAGGACAAAAGAGAAAGAGGCTGGAATTTGTCCTTGAAGAGTCTTCATTCCTACAGGCACACTGCTGTCTGAGTCAGCTAGATCCCAACCCTCCTACAAAATAAACAGCTTCTGTCTTCCTACTCTCATCCCGACTCAGATCCCGTGAGTGGAGCTATTCTCTGCTCTGTCACTTTGCTGGGGTGGCAGGGAGAGGCTTCTGGCTGGCTAGAAAATAGGAGAACAGAGAGGGAGAAGAGAACAAGCAGAGAGTGAACACATCATCTCTAGCTCTCTTCCCTCTCTTTCTCCCTATGGCTAAAGCAGAAGTACATTGCCCTGGGTACATGTGTCTCAGGGTAGAACACAAAACTGAACAGGGCAGGAGACTATAGAAATACTACAGTAGTACTGATCCTTAGTTTTTTTACAGTTTTTGACCTCACAGACATTAAAATTACATTATGACCACTGGTAGCCAAATACCATTTTGCTATAAGATATACCATATTATGACTTTGTGAAGGAGTCTGCATTAATATTTTCTCTGCTATTTTTTCAGTGGTGAAAAAGTACTTGATGATTAAGTACACTGTTTTGCCTTTCATACTTACTTCTGTGTTGCTTTTTTGTTCTCTCTGATCATGTCAGACAAGCTTCAGTCCTGCTTAGTAGTGATCACTTCACCTGCGCTCTCTATCTAATAAACCTAACCTAAAGCTTGCACCTCCTACTCTTTTTCCTTTGATTCCTCTTTATCAGCTTCTCAAAAACTCCTTTACATGCTCATTTGTTTCATTCTTCCTGTTTCCAGGCAGTTTGGATTTTATTATTTTCCTTAGGAAGTCACCTCTTTTCCTGTGCAGGTTCAGTTTTTCAGGTTTGACTATCTGGTTGATTCAAAGGACAAAGAACTAAAAATTCCCTTCATAACATGTGTTTCCACAACACCTGCACAATTCACTCAAGTGTGTGAAACCAAGAAATCCTGGGAACCTGTGGATTCCTTATGACAACAACATTGTATCTTTTAACCTCTTTGAAAGCAGAAGACTGAACAATGTTAATTCAAGAAAAATTAAGTCAGAAGTACTTATGTTTGTAAGCAGCCTGAAGTGGAAAGAGAACTAAAGGAATCCTGAATTCCAGTCTCTAGCAAACACATGTTGCTGTCTTTCCTCCCTACAGTTCCCACACATTATTCTGTGCAACAGATGAACACATGCTCATTGCAATACTTTGTTTTCTTGTTGTTTGGTTAGTGTGCAACAATAGATTTTCTTTACTTCATAGTATTCAACTTCAATCCCAGCCTAGACTTACAGTTCCATTTCTACCAGATTTCTAGTGTATATTGTATATTTTATAACTCCAATGTTCTGTGGTCATAGAGTATACATCAATATATTATCCAACATTAAGGTACCTATCTCTGCCATCCTTTCAAATTCTAGATATTCCTGTCTTATAGAAAAGCAATGAAGGAGATCAAGTTTTCCTCCCATTTATAGAAAGTCAGTTTAAGTTGCTCCTTCTACGTTCTACTACTAGCACCAAGATACCTCTTAATAGTCCTGAGTTCTTGACTTAAAATGAGCATTGTGATATACCACCATGCTACAGTCACTGACCAGATGCACTGACAGCTTCCAGAATCCTCTGTTCTCACAGACAGAAAAAGCCAAGTATCATGTAATAAAGCTTTTCCTGGAATATTGCTTCCTGTAATCATAGTCTTATTTTCTTGTGATTAAAACCATTTACCAACTTTACACAAAGTTTACAATCAACTTCTGGTTTTTCTGGCTCTGCTAAAGAAGAAAAAGGTCCTATAGAAATCCTCCTTCATTAGCTCAGCCTCTAAATAGTTATATTCAGACCAATAAATCAAGAAGGAATCTTGTGAGAAAATTGATTTGGGGTTTTGTTGCTGTGACCTTTAGTATTTCCTAACTTCTGGAATGTTACTGCATACTCTTTTTTCCTCCTAATAAGAATGATGCTGTTGCTACAAATACACAAGATACAATGTATTTCTATACAGTTTGTCAGTTATCCATTAATATTGACTGGAAGTAAATGAATAAGAGCCGTGAAACAGCGCAGCAAAAACAGTTGCTTTGTCTCTCTTTCAAACAGTATCTGAAAGGACTTAGGTACCAATAAGCTTGAAATTGTGCTTTCCTCAGCTATTCTTAATTATTCCTCTGGCTTTAGAGGCTGCTCTTTGTTCAGCTGCTGTCTTAATGCTATCTCTACTAATGTTTTATGATTGTCTGAAAATATCTGCACAGGGACAGTTTTCCTCCATAGAAAAGTAAACATGCCAGATGAACTTGTTACTAAGAACCAGCCTTTTGATTTCCTTTATTGCTGCTGAATGAATATAAAATTTAAGAATACACTGGTTTAATATTACATTTTACTAATTAAGAGACAGAGAACAGACCTCCTACTTTACCACACTCACAGGGTCAAGACCAGTTTCCTTGCACTGTCCTACCACACTGCTTCATCACCCAGAATGTTGCTCTGTAGGATAAGAAAAAAAACTAATTTGAGTCTTGTATTCTTCTCAATATGCCAGGTTGTCTCAACTCAGCTTTAAGACACAATTCTCTTGCTCATTATAAGGTATACCTGAACCACAGCACTTCCATAACCTCAATGAAGATACCTAACAGATAGCCTTATGTTGATGTGGAACAGCAATATCATCTACAAAGTAAAAATTCTGAGGCAGCCGATAATAACCAACAGTTTGATGCACTTCTAATGGCTATGCCATGAATATTTTTTCTTCCCTGTTAAGTCTAAACTCCACCAACAAACATAGTTGACAAATTTTCAACCTCTAATGCTTTATTTTCACTTTCACTTTGTGTGTTGCAAACACCCTATGTAATTGAGACCATCAGTTAAAATAGTCCTCTAAACAACTAAAAAATTAACACATCTAGCAAAGGAACTATTACTTTCTTTCTTGGTTTTTTTTATTTATTTATTATTACTGAAGCAATTATGAGAAAGAACAAATGGAGCCCAGTGTTTAAGTCATTTGAGCATAGGCAGCTGTTTGGATCAAGAACTTTCCACCCAGTGCATCAGCTCATACACTACAGATACTGAAACTTCATATTTGAAGGTAAGGGTGTATAAAGTGGATGTGGGTGTTATCAGATGCCTTCACAGGTAATTTTCATACTTCACTAGCAATTACAATTGTAAAACAACTCCTCTACCAACTTTGAGACCACTGCAGTGACTGGGTTGCTACACCGAAATTGATTGTAGTGCAGAATGTTGACCTACTATGTCCTACACAAATCTATCACAACAGGCATAACATTTTAATCACCTCAGGGAAAAAAAAAAAAAAAACAAAGCAGAAAAGTTGACTACTTAAACAAAAGATGAGCTTCACAAAATACTAAAACTTTATAATATCACAAACTTGATCAATCACAATGTCATGCTGACATCAGTATGAAAAGCCATGCATATTTTTTTGTTACAGATGAGCAATCCCTAGTACTTAACGTGGAACTGTTTAGATTGCAAATTAAGATGTTTAATGAGAGACAACCATTTTAGAAAACAGTTTATCCATCAAAACCCACAAACAGCCAATTCAAACTTTTTGCAAGAATAATTGTCAAGCCCAGTCCAGGAATAATTTGGTTGAATGGAAATGCAGTAGGGTGGAGATGCTATCTTATATCTTTTCATTCAGCATTTTAGAAAATTCACAGAACTAAAATGAGAGATTGATTCAGCTCTCTCTTCCCAAGTACTTATTCTTGCCATGAAACTTGTGGCATTCCTGTGTTGAATTCCCTCTAGTTCATTTTGTATCAAATATTTAGCAAACTCAGAAAGAGAACAGGATTTTCATCATCCCCATTTAAATGAATAAACTAACATTTCAGTCTCTTTTCTGACTCCAACAACAAAAGATACATGAACCAAGCTGATCTGATCCTGACCTTGAGTGTCCTTCAGTGTTGCCTATAAGGGACAGTACAACACCACTACCACCATTGCAATATGAGTTCATTCCTTGCATTTTATTTAAAACTCACAGAACTAATTTTTTTCATGAGAAAACTGAACCATTTGACTTTTCAAGAAGGAGGATTTCCTGAACCTCTTACACATGCACACAGCAGTTGAGTGTGGAGCAATCCTGAGGACAGTCATGACTCAGAGACTTTGTTCTATTAAAGGGTAGATGAGCAGTTTGGCTGAAAACAAGCTGATTTTTGCACAAGTTTCTCCTTATGAGTTGTTAATTGTTAAGGAAATAAGGCAAGTTCTGACAATCATCCTCCTACCCTTCTTCTGGGTTCAACCCAGGCAAATGTAAACCCATGGCCTGCATCAAGCATTCTCCTCCTTCAGCAGTTCTCACTGAGGCTTATTTCATACAGGGATCACAAAAGTCCTAGAATTTGAAGGGCAAACACTGCCACATAAAAAAACAGACAAAAGCTGGTAAAAAAAACATTGTCAAGTCAGGCTTCCTTCCCCTACTTCATTCTCTTTGCCCTGAAAAATTTGTTGTGCACAATGCAGAGTAAGCAGCAGGTGAAGATTACACAAATATTATGGCAGTCGAGGGGAGCGCCCCCCCTTGTCCCCCCTCCTCCAAGTGGTCCCCAAAATGCCTCAGGAAGAAGACACACAGAGACCACCAGAGAGAAGAAGCAGAGAGAGTGAGTTTATTCAACATGGTCTGAGATATTTAAGGATTTTACAACCAATGGGGAAAGGGTTAACAAAGGGCCAATGGGGGGATTTCACATAGTCTTCCAAGGATGAATTCCTGCATACTATGTTAGGGAGATAAGGATTCTCTCAAGGGTTTTTGGGAAGAAGAAAGGTGATTCAGGGAAAAAAGACAGGAAATCCATTTTACAATACAGTGAAAACTTATACTGTGAGTCCACTGCCACAAAATATCTGTGCCATTCCTTTTAAGGATGCTATTCAAGTCAGAATACCCTAACAGCTGGTGCCAGAAACTTCTGTCCTACTTACCCTAACAATCTTTTGCTTGAAAAAGACATTTGAGAAAAAACATCAGAAATGTGGCCACTTTATTATAAAGTTCAGAGGTGAACATGTAAATATCTCATCATTAGAGAAGGATTATGCTGCCTTTGATAATTTCTGACAGAGTCTGGATCTGTGACAGGTATGCTGACTTAGGTGTTGAGTCAGACACAAGACAAGAAGTGGGACAGGGGCTCAGGGAGGTCACTGCTTCTCCTCAGATGACGATGTGTCCTATCGCTCAGACACTCCCAAATGAGCAGGTTGTTGGACAAATATGAATGAACTGGAGGTGGCAGAACAGTATGGTATAACAGGTAATGAAGAATGAGAAGTACCAAAGGAGATAAGAAAGCAAGCAGAGGGAGGAAATTCAATTCACAAGCACAAAAATAAGAGGACAAGTTCTGAATTTTGACCAGGTCCACAGATGAGCGGAAAGTACAAGCAGCAACAGAAAAAGAAACAATGTGAAGTCTGGCTTTGCCTAAGCACAAGGGAAGGTCAAATCCAGAAATTTAAGCGAGGAAAAGGAGGAATCAGAGGGGTGATTTCCTATGTTTCACGAGGTAGAAAGTGCAGAAGGTAAGAAAAGAGGAGAACAAAATGGGACACATGAAAAGAATCAGTATTTCTTCCTGGTCTAGGACTGAGAAAAGCTATCAGGAATAAACCACTTCCACAGACATCATAAGAAAATTAAAAATTCCTTCATCTGGAGAGTGCAGGCTGTAAACTTCTAGCAAAGAGACAAGTTATCTGTGATTAAATGTCTGCAATTCAAGAATGGGCACTGGCAGAAGCTCTCAAAAGAAGTGAACAGTCACAGCACCAAGACTGCCAGAATTCAAAAAATGTCCAGACAATGCTCTCAGGCACACAGTGTGATTCTTTGGGTCTGTCCTGTGGAGGGACAGGATCTGGACTTTGACGATCCTTTGGGTCCTTTCCAAATCAGGACATTCTATGATTCTATAATGCAATTTATATAAGCACAGTAGAAGTGCCAGAGGGAGAAAAAGTCTGTTTCAAGGAATTCCTAAAAGGAAAAAAGTCTGTGCAGTACCTTTTTTTTGCAGCACCGGAGAAAGTGAGAGTTAAATAGAATAAGATCTTGTCTCCAAAATCCTGTTTGTTAATTACTTGCAACCTACTTAATGAGGAAGAGAGGAAATGAAAATAAAAAGAGGAAGAGGCTTCTGCATTCCAATTAAAAGATGGCAATTTGAGGACAAAGGGATATTTTTTTCCTATGGAGATCTATCTCAGTCATATTGGTAGTTTATAAACAATACAAAACTGTTCCTATCTTCTTAAAATTTATACAGAGAAAAAAAAATTAACTTCAAACCTTAGTTGGAGAGGCAAAATACCATCTAAGCCTGGCTGCAAGCAGAAGACATAGATTGAATGATTTCAACTTTGAGTTTTAGTTTAAACCAATAGAATAAAGACAAAATTAAAATGTTTTAAATAAGAAAAAACACCAAACACCTTAAGTACATGTTAATTTCAAAGATTTTAAAGTGTTCATTGGCAATTTGGGAAAATCATTCTCTATTAGAACTCCAATATAGAAAATGTGGATTAATTTAACTGCTATGTGATTGACATACTTACTAGTTCACCAGCCCATGTAGCATCTAGTACAAAAATAATCATAAAACAAATGTTTCTAGGATTCTGATGCTGCAGTCCATCACCACTGTCATAAAGCTCTTCACTTGTTTGAATGTCAAAGTTCAATTCCCTCTTCCTCAGAAAGGTACGATTTTGCTTCCAGGTTTTTTTGTAGTTACTAGAAGTCTGCATGTTTGTTTATAAGGTCTTAAGGAGCCCCTTTTAATTGTGCAGTGCAAAAGCCTCATTAGCTAAACATCTGCTCAAGAAGGTTCTAGATAATAAGGTAAGGCCAGAACACAACAGCAATTGGCTTAGCTGGAGAAGGGGAACAAAAGGTGCCCTGGAGCCTCCTTGAAAAAGGGGAGCAACAGGCAATGTTAAAAGGAGTTGCACAAGGGCTTTTAAAGGTTAGGTAGACAGGAGTGAAGGTGCCCTTGCAGAACTTTAGGATGCATGATGCTACAGAATGAAAAAGTTAGCTCCTTATTGGGAATCAAATTTCAGGAGATGTCTGAAAATGCATCTCTCGGAAGCAGAGTTTCAGATCTATTACAGAGGTAGAAAAACAAAAGAAAAGAAACTGTGTAACATTCAAAAGAAATTGCTAGACAAGTCACAGAGCCTGCAAGTTTCAG
Source organism: Sclerurus mexicanus (assembly GCA_013396755.1). Lineage (NCBI taxonomy): Eukaryota > Metazoa > Chordata > Aves > Passeriformes > Furnariidae > Sclerurus > Sclerurus mexicanus. The sequence goes on from VWZF01005820.1 coordinate 160,339, forward strand.
ATCAATCAGGGTATTTTGCTCAAACATGTACAATATTGATGCTTCATCATAAGACTATGTGATTCTTCTAAGCCAAGGAACTGAGCAGGATACAGAACACATCTGTCTGTCTCCAAAGCAACAGGCTGCCATGCATAATGCCCCTTGTTCTGTGAAGTTCTGTAAGCAGGTTTTCTGCAGATTATAGCTTGTTTTACCTGGACTTTAAGCTGCAAAACTCATTGTGTATAAGAGAGATCATTATAATTTTCAGAAAGATAAATGAAGCACTCAGGAAAGAGAGATTTTCCTAACATCACAGAGTTGCTTCAGGGCAAGAACTCAAAGTTTTCTGCATTGCAGCCAAGTGCCCTGCTTTGAAACTATACTGCTTAATAAGACCAGAATCTCCTTTTTTTAGACAGTTCCAGCCTTTCATTAAGTCAGTTTTACACATCACAAGGCTCTTGTTGCTTTCCAGCCTTCATGGCTGCTGTAAGGCTTCTCCATGCCTATAAAACGCTACCAGAAAAGAACTTATTTAGGCACACATTTAGAAAAAAATTCAAAATGGAACCAGCAGAATTCTTTAAAGAGCCACAAGGACCACAGATGTATTCTCCTCTCCAATACGCTGTCTAAACTCACACCTTTAACGCTTGAGTATGCTTGCCCTGAACAGCCTCAAAAAAATATTTGGAAAGCATGCTAAATCTACTCATCCTGTAGTTTTGCAGTCCATTGGAAGTGCACCAGGAATGACTATAACACTTGCTTTTAGTGCAATATAGTTCTTAAGTGTATTCATCCTGATAAGCTTCCAATTAAATTCAAATGAATACTGTTAGAAAGTGTGTGTTTGATTGTGGGTGCTGTTCCTTTTGTTCTTTTTTAATAAAAGCACTCTAAATATTCATTACCACCCACATCACCACACTATTTTCATTAAAAAAGGAAGAAATTGCTTGGATATTTCCTATAGGCAACTATGCACAAGGCTGAACTGTCATTTATCCTAAAAAAAATTCTTTTTATAGATAATGATGCTGTTTCAAACAAGACATGCTATGGAAAATAACAACTACATAGCAGTGGATTTAACTGTAATGCAGTTAAATCCAATTAAGTTATTCCTGCCCAGTATCAATTAAATTATTTATACTTACTCTGGGAGTTACACAGTTGGTAAAACTTACCCCGTGAGAGACAGCACCACTTATTTGCTTTGTCACAGCAGTGTCCTGTCTCCCTATCGGAAATCTCAACCATTTATCCCTACAGCTTATTAGGAGCTGTAAAAATCACAGGTAAAGTAAGGATTGGAAAGCTGAAAGGATGACTCATCCACAATTTTATTTTTCAAACGAAGGAAAGAGCTATGAGGGGGAAAAGAAAAAAAAACCAAAGAGAATCCAACAAACCAACATTAATTGGTTCTCTATGAAGCAACACCTTTCATACTAGGAAACCTCATTCACAAGGGGAAGGGGGTGGTGTGGAAATCCTACTACACATTTGCAAAGATCAGCTGCTTTTGTTGCAGAAAGCCTTTGACTACAAATAGGCTCCCCAGGACCTTGACCTTAGGACACACAATCTTTTCAGGGCTCAACGCCTACTGAGACAGCTAAGGCCTAAGTTCCAGTGCCAAATGAGAGACTGAAAGGCAGTGCATACTAAGAAGGGCAGCAGGATTCAGATAACCAGTAAGAGGGAGCAGGAAAAGTCCTGTACAGCTTGTGCCTCCCACTTTCTTCAGTTTGATTTGTTGTTGCAAAGAAACACCAGTTTAGCTTGCAAAAATCCCAGAACAAGAGAGAAAACTTTCAAAATGTAACTGGGGCATCCTTCACACTGTCCTCACATGGGCTGGAATAACCAAAATCCTATTTAAAACACCCCCAAAAGCCCTCATTAAAACAAAATGTGCAAGTTAACTCAGCCTGCCTAACAGATGGCAGTGGGCCAGTCTGCCTGAAGTTCACTGCCTGAGGGGTGCAGGATGTCAGAGGCAGGTTTTGACTCTTGGAATTTTGTTAGGAAGTATAGTTTTGTGTTGAATTTAAAACTAATATTTTCATAGTTTTTTATGACACATCTCAAGAGGAAGGTTGACAGAAAGCTGAGAGATTCTAATCACAGTCTCTACGGAGTACACAAAGTTACACCACTCTTTACTCAGTACAAGAAAACCAAACTATGATTAACTACACAAAATACCAAGTTGTAATTTCATTGTTCATTGAATACATCACATTTACAATTAGTCATTGTATTTTGGCACAAGTTACAGCCATGAAGAAACTTTGCAGGACTTAAAAAAAGCACTAGAAGAAAGCCTTTTAAATCCTTTTTCTTCTTTTAGGAATGCATAATGATTCTGTCAAATTCTACAAAAAAACAATTGTACTATTTACTGGTTGATAGTAGAGTACAATTACAACGTCAGAGAGAATAAATGTTAAATGGAAATTATGTTGTACATGAATGCTTCTGGACCACTCTTCATTTATCACTCAGGTCTTGACTCTCCAGTGGCCTCATCTATTGAAACTTCTCATTAGGCTTTAGCTATTCCCATAAGGGGAACTTAAAAGGAGCCATGAGGCACCTCCAAGCACTCACTCATTATTGTACAGATAATTATTTAGAAGAAAAAAAAAAAAAAAGCACTTGAACAGGCATTGGCTCTTCCAAACACTGGAGGTATCTCTTCAAGAGGCTGTTTCCTTGGTTTATAATTTAGATTCTACCACTTCTTAGGCAAAGTCACACCCTTATGTCAGCATGAAAGTAAAAGAATCTTCCTGGACAGAAGAGACTTCCAGGGTGATGATCCCTTAAAAGAACAACTGTCTCCTTAAAGCAAAACTAAATACAAAACCAACAAAACAACAAAAAGAAGCCAAACACCACCCCCCCTCCCAAATGCCAAACTATCCACAAACCCACACACAAAACAAAACCAACAAATAAAACCCAACCTACTAAACAACCTACCCACTGCCCCCACAATTCCTGAGTATATTAACCTCAGTTGGAGGAACAGGGGAAAATAACAATCAACCAGTTCTTTTTAAAAACTACCAGACTGAATGACTGACAGTGGAGAATTTTTCAGGAGTAAGCCTGAGGTCTCAGAGCTACCCCTTTTATTTTGCCCATTGCTTCTATGATTCATTTCCCCAGCCATCTTTCAAGAAGGCTTTTGTAGGAGGAATGTGGAAAAATAGCATCCTGGTAATACTCCCCCAGTGGCATTAGTGCAGCTGTCCATATCTGAACATCCTAGAACAGTTCCCAGATTCCCCACCAAGCCAATGTGAGACACTCAGAGACAGGACACTGCTATGATAAACAAGACCACACTCAGGTGCCTCCAAACCTTATTGTGGAGTCTACTCATTTTCCGGCAGGCCTAGATCTCAGCAGATATTCAATGACCTGAGTCACAGCAAAATGTGAGAGAAGCAGCATTCTGCAGTAGAATTGATTATCTCTAGTAGCAATTTCTTAACATCTATCAGGAGCAGTAGCCTGAGAACCTTAACCTCCCCCCCACCGCCACTACCACCTTTAAATTACAGAGAGCAAAAGGCAGATAAAAATCATGCTAGTAAAAAATATCATCAGAGCAATTATGAATCAGTCACAATTCTCTCAATTCCTAATTGCAAATTTTTTTCATATTTAAACATGGAATGTGTCATCTTAGATGAGATATGAAGCCACATCTGATATGGTAGAAAATAGCAACATTCCCAATTGGAAGAAAAATATTCGGAAAAAAGTCTACAATACTGCTAATTTTGTAGCCATTCATCCACATCCCGCTTCAATTAGTAATCAAAATTAGCTAGACCATTCTCAGACACTAGAAAAGCATGGTTTAATCTAGGAACATATGTAGTTCCAATGCAGACAGAATTTAGTTTGAGCACATGGATTTTCAATAATCCTTTCCTTTAGAAGTTTCAGAGCCTTTACCCCCATGAGGACATTCTGAGTTAATATTGTGAAAAAGTGATAGATTTAAAGGTTACCTCTCTTTTTACAGATATGTGAAGCACACACGTAATGTCACAAAAAATCCTGAGCAAATGGATCTTTAAAGCCATTATAATGAAAGAAAATAAAAATAAATGTCAGCCAACGGAAAATATCTATTTTGCCTTTTAGGTGCATTTGATGTTTTGCTTCATTCTCTGCACAAATTCTGAACAAGCCATCAAAAGGCAAGGATTATTTTGTTTAATCATCAGATCTTTCCTCTTGGCAGCAGTTCCAATCTACAGGATTTCAGAGAATTTCTTTTATGCAGACATGGATTTACTGAGATATATGATAGACCTGGCCCTTTCCCTCACCCCTCCTTGTTGGTCCTGCTTGGTTCCGCATATGGATGCTCCTGTGTCATGGTCAAACTGCAGCAATCCCCTCACCTGCCTCATTTCATCCAAAAAAAAATAAAAGCTATACACCTTTCACAGAATGACTAACACTCTCCACTGAGGGATAAAAGAGGCAAACAGAGCCTCACCTTTATATACTTAACAGTTAAATCCATCCTGGACATTAGAAGTGATAACTTAACCGATTGCAACAGAGCTCTCACATTTATCCTTACAACATGTTTGACCTCTCCTATTTATTTAAGATCTGAGCTGCAAGACCTTCTGTATGTATTTAATCTGTCTCAGTGTCATTTAGGTATTTAGTTATGAATCACCTCCTCAATGTCACCCACCCTTTATGCCCTTAAAAAAAAAAGAAAAAACAAACCAGCAAAAGAAAATTAAAACTTTGTACTAAATGTTAGGGGTTTTTAGAGAGCATTTTTTGAAAGGGAGCTGATGTTCTGGTGATTTTTCTCAATTAAACATCCAATACTTCGTTGACTACAAGAAGACTTACAGTCCTATTTAGCAGTTTCTATGAAAGTTTCTAATTCAGATTAGCACCACATTTCTGATAGTCACATGGAGTAAAACATCATTTAGGTTTGCCAGGAACTTTAGTTCAGCGAAAAGGAGAACAGAGGCTTGTGAAGTTGGGCCCTTTCTACAAGAAACAAAAGAAGAAAACATAATCAACCTTGTTACAGCAGTTTAAAAAAGCAGAGATTTGGCTTTAAGTGAGGCTTTTTGTTTGTTTGTTTTGGAGTTTAATTTTGAAGAAGTGACATAGGTCAATATTCTAGGAAGCTTCATATTAGGGTAGACCTGTCATCTGTTGCATCCTGCCTGCCAATTGTCTCTCCTGCCTTCCACAACAGCTCCCATTTGGTCCATGGCTTGTGACTGTCACTTGTCATTTTGTCACAGCAGTAGCTGGCACTGGTATGGGCTGTATTCTCTCCTACTGCCAGACTGGATCAGAAGGGCTGCAGAAAGAAAGACAGTGACTGATGCTGCAGCTGCTCTTACTACCACTATCTGATGGCCAGAGCTGCTTTATAGGTGACTGTCCTAGTTCAGCAGGTGGGACCAGTTATCACTGTGTGGGGGTGATCAAAGCTATGTATTCTACCCCTCTATTCATTTCCCAAGAACAATGGACNCCAACTCAGCAAATGAAGCACAGTCTTCCTTAAGGCAATGAAAGGCCTTGGGTTGTCTTCCTCAGTCACATCTTCTCCAGGCAGTAGTCATCTATACAAGCATTCAAGTGGTGTCATGTTGCTCTGAACACTGATGTCAGTAATTTATGTCCACATAGTATGATTTATAATAATATTTCTGGAGATGTTAATTATAATAGCAATCATAAATAACCAAAGATGCCTTAGATCAACTACAATTAATATCAGCATTTTCCACATCAGCTTTACTGGGAAAAGCTCATGGAAGAAGCTCTGTTTTCTGTAAAAATCAACTTATAATCTTTCAAGTTTGTCATCTTCACTTTAAGCTATGACAAAACAAGTATTTTCAAGCTAGGTTAAATTGTGCCTCGTGATGTTCACATTTTTTGCAAGGTGTCTGTATTTTAAGCTGACACTTGTGACTCACTGGTATAGCCTGGCTCCATATCTCAGAAATAAATAATCAAACTTCACTGATCCCTATGAAAGCTTAAAACATCAATGCTCAGTTGAAGATATTTATGGACATCATTGAGTAAATATTGAGTAAATTTGGATATGTAACATACTTACTATCCCAAAGTAACTCTTACTTCTCTGATGTACAAGATAAAACAATCTTGTTCACCCTTTCTCCTGCAATTTTTGAAAGGGCTCAGTCATATCTATTTAAGAGCTGCACAAAAGTTTATTTCTATTGTTTTCAGAAAATAATTCCTACCTCCCCCACACCACTCTCCAGAGGAAGATACTTATGTACTTACGTACTTTCTCCACAAAAAAAGTTGGTTTTTGCTCATTCTCTGAAACAGACAAGTGTATCTACTATCATTTCAATATATCTGAAAGCTCTTGCATCTCCTCACATAAATGTAACTATATAAATTAGATCTCCAATTTGCCAGCAATATACATGAATTTTCATTCTTGCTTGATGAGTCATAAGAAAACTGCAGGGAGATAACCACCTCCCTCCAAAAAAGAAAAGCCACGAGGTCAACCTTTACAAGGCCACTAGCACATACTAGCATCAGCATGGAGCTGTGTAAACCAGACCTGATGGAGAAAAAGCCACAGGGATACCTGTGTGGCTGCTGGAACCAAGGACTCTGGAACATGGCAGCCTTTGGACATCGAGCTGGGGTTGGCCCACCCAGGGTACTATGAGAGAAGGTGTGAGTGAGCTACATGAGCAAGCTTTGTTTGAACAGTTGCCTTCTAATTACCATCTCATGAACAAAGACATCCTTAATGATGCTAGTGGTCTGTGACTTGCATGCCATCATACACACAGAGCTAAAACAAATTCACATTGTGTACAATAAAAAGAGATTGATGTCTTCATAAGGAGAAATTTTGGTCTGATATTTGCCACTGATGCTTTTATAAACACATTTATAGATGTATTTACCCAGAGACCTCTATTTCAGTGTAGCACATGTATTTAGTCTCCAAAAATACCCTCTTAGTAATAATTATTGCTAACACACTGCATCCTAAAACCTCACTGCTTTCAAGTCCGTTTCACTGTCCATTTCAGAAGCACACAGTGCCAGCTTTTGTCATTTTCTCCCTGCCTCCTTTAAGCCAGCAATGACTTTATGCTTCCACAACAAAACATCCATTTTTTTTTTTAAAAAGGGGAACAAGTCCTAACTGAATTCTCTGAATTTGAAAATACCCACATAACTGGATGCTTCCACGTCTACAGTTACTTTTATGTGTACTAACATTATCCTAATTTGTTTCCTATCTGCTGTCAGTACATACATTACTTTAATAAAATTCACATTGCATCCAAGCTCTGTGTCTTACATTTATGTAAGTGAAGACTGACTCACTTAGCACCTCTAATCCAAATCAATAGAAAATACAACAGACAACCTGCTTTCCATAGCACCATGCTGATTGGCATTAGCTGTGCTAACATCACTGTCTGATTGCATCCCATATCAGTCTCAATCATCTTGTCTAGTGCCGGTGTCCAGGCAACCAGCCCAGCTACCGAGGTTATTTTGTCTATTTTGTTTAAGACCTGATGAGACTTCAGCTTTTCTTCTCATTTCCTAGAACTTTTCCAACCATAGACGACTTTTAAATAAAGGAAAAACACAGCCAATATTAGTTTTTGTAGCAGTTTTCAGTAGAATTTCTCTGTGAACATTTTGAAAAGTTCTAATGATAGTGATTCAAACTTTTCCACAGCCCTGAGATATTGGTTTGATATACATTAACATGCATCTACAGTTACCCCTGAATAGTAGATATATGGATATTAGAAATGCAGCAGATTGGTAAACATGGTTGTGGCAGTTTCTTGTGTTACCATCTGCAGCTGTTCACCCTGTACTTAGCTCCTTGTAGTTACTGTCCTCATAGCAGGAGTTCAAACAAACAAAAACCCAGAAGCAGCACCCAGACTGTAGCTGCCACAGTTGACAGCATATTGTTGTGTTGTCTCAGCCACAGATCCGCAGTCAACATCCACTTACACTGAAGTGCAACGGCAGAGTCACAACTACATAAGTTCCTCCTATTTCACTGGGGAGAGCATGGGAATTGCTCAAGGAACACACTCAACTAGTACAGCTGCTTATTTTACCAGGTATTTGCAAGAGGTCTAAGTAGAGAAATGGCACTTTGAAACTATTAGCTGCTAGATGTGGTCAAGAGTTTTTGGCCCCTTTTTGCTCCCTGAAAGTTGTTCTATAAGTTGTTATCCGTTTAGAGTTGAATGTTTTGTTCTTTCAGGTTTATTTCACAGAAAACATTGTCAGTGAAACACTCTTTTTTCTATTATAAAATTCAAAGTCTACGTTTTGACTTTAAAGGAGCATCAAAGTATTATGAAAGAGTCTGGGATTTTTTTTATTTTTTTTTTTTGGTCCCATATTGGCTTAAGGAATTAAACCAGGAAAATTAGAATGCTAAACTCTTACAAGAACGTAAATAATTTAATTAACTTTTAACAAGCTACTTGTATAAACCTTAGTTAGGGTGGAGAAGAGTACATTGAACTCTTTTGGTATCTGCATCCTCATTAAAAAGGGCAATTACAAATGTGTATTCATTTTATTTAGCAAGGGGCTGTTCAAGCAAGCAAAACCTATCACATGAAGAAATATATTGGCGGCACACTGAACCAAAAAAAGGAACTGGAATTATTCAAGGCCTTACTCAAAGACTTATTGCTGATAGACTCAAAGAGAAAAGGTACTTAGAAGGAAAACAATTTTGTTTTCTATTCTGACTCAAATCATTCAATACAAGTAAAAGATTGTGTTTGCTATCAGAAATTTCATTTTGCATACTTAACTCCATATTAACCTGCACAGGTGAACTGTGTATTAAAAAACTCAAACAGCATTTATCTGCCTTGGAAAAGAACATCGCTAAGAATTGTGAATTGTTTGCACACACTTTCGTTTCAGATGCATTTCTTTTTTGTACAAAATTTTTGACAGGCTGCTGAAAGCCTTGGCAAGGATTACCTTTGTTTCTGCTTGTAAAAGTTATTTCTCAGTAACAGATAATACTGCATGAAAGAAATAGAAAAATTAATATCGTCTAGAGACAGACCATCACAGTCTCTAATATTTCTACCACCTGTATTCTCTTGGATGAGCAGTGGACTTAGTAGTGTTAGTTTTCCACTTGGACCTGATGATCTTAAAGGTCTTTTCCAACCTAAACAATTCCACACCTACTTCTGTCCTGGGGATGCTGAGCAAAGCCCAAGACTTTTCAGAAATAACCTTGAAATTATATACCTGCTGACGTTCATTCTTACAGAATGAATTCCTCAAAGCGAGCATGGGTATCAGTCCACATCACTGACACCAAGGAACAGCTGCAGAGCATGGCCATCACTTACTTCCTGAAATGTGTTGCAAGCTCTTCAAGGAAGGTCCCTCTTCCAATATTTCTCTGTAAAATTTCTAAAGCAGTATATGTGCCATATAAGTAATCAAAAATACTTTTGCAGCAGATAACCTTACTTATACTTGTTTAAAGCGTTTAAATTTGCCTTTAGAAGTGTCTAAGACAAATACATTAAAAAAAAGGCAAAACGCTACTTGAAATCCCTTTAACGCTGCACAACACTGTTTTGCCTTTCATTCCTTTCTCCATGAGCAAAGGTTTAAACAGGTTTTGGCTAACATATTCTGGTGCTTCAAATTATATACCATAGTGCACGAATCAAAGATAATTTGGGGGTTTAAATGTTGATCAAATATTCTACTGATTCCTGCAGGAGAGAAGCTAAGATTATTAGTTTCTCCTCATTTCCTCAATAGTAGTAGATTGAAGTTGCTCTTTTCTTTGTTAGCAGATTCACAACACAAAAGCAATTTTGCAATTTGCACAGGATCATTCTTTAACAGTACCAATTTTTACATAAAAAAAAGAAGAGAAATTGGAGGAGAAGAGCATTTTCAGTTCCTTGAAGTATTGTTGATCTATCTATTGTTGACCTGACTATTCTGAAAACCCCACACAGAATGGATAATTTTATTTAAGGTGTACAATTCTTAAATAGCAACATTATGCAGTATGTTACATGCATGTTTTTTCAGTACTTTTGTAGTAATGTTTTAATTTCTGCTGCAACAGTTCTGGTAAAGTTTCTAGGATCATTTCCACCTCTGAAACATCAGGCATATTTTCTGAGTATGAATTTTAAAACACTGACTTTTATTTTTAGGACTGTTTCAATACTCATATTGTCAGTATTCCTCTCTTGCTACAGAAAGATTAATAGTTCAGCAACTTTGACTCCAAGCTGTAGTTCAGAAGAACCCAGAATGGACTCCCCAGATTATCGCCCATCATTCAATGTGACCTTACACAAGTCACTAAGGTCTAGGAAGATTTAAGAGAGAGATATCTGCAACTCTGACTCCAGGCTACAAGGACAGGATAAATAACTCAAGGAATGTTAAAAGTTCAGTTAGTACTTTAGTGACCTTTGAAATATCCAAGACTTATCTAATGAAAAAAAAGCACCTCACATTCCTGCTTAAGCAGAGCATTAATCAACAGCACTGCTTCCCAATCTGTATTTCCCACCTCTATTTTAGAGGAGCAATGCCTTTTGCTATCCTTTTATTTAGTGAACTTTGGTTAGTTTTATCAGAGCTAATTTCTACGAGACATAAGTACATGTAAGAGCTAGGGAGGAACAATGCAGTCACTATTCTCTTCACAGCATCTTCATGCAGGAAATGTTTTTGAAACATAAGGGTCAGCTTGTAGGCATTTAGCCAAGAGACAGTCCAGAGGTTTAGGAGCCATTTTGCATAACTAACATCTGTAGAACCTGAAGGGAGGATACAGAGAGTATTCCTTCATGGGCAAGGTGCAGCAGCCTTGCCCTTTGAGCAGATTGCTTTTCAAGAAAAAATGCCATCCTGTCTTTTCTGTGCACCTATGTGCAATGAAGAGGCAATAAGCACTTTCATTCTATTCTCTTCTGCCTCATGGGACATAAAGAAAGAACTGTCAAATCACAAGTTTTACCGCAGCAGTATGACATTACTTATCCTCAGAAGTATCAAAAAACAACATAGTAATAGCAAAAAAAAAATTCAACAAAACAAAATCACAAGAAAGGATTTCTAGTATTTTCCTTCTGAGTGAAAAAAAAACCAACAAATACATAGCTAGAGTAGTTCATTTTAATAAGCTTCTTATATGAACAGGTACAACATTTCAGATAGAGTCTGAAATTGAGAACCAATTACATTCTTCCTCCCCGCCTCCTTTATGGGAAGGAGGCACAAACAATAACTCCTGTACAGTTTTTTAATTTGGAGAAGTCAATATTAATAGTTTTTTCCTTTAGACTTAAAGATGGAAAAATTTTCCATACATGTTGATTTAAAACATAAGGAAGTTAATGGCATTAGACAAAACATTTATCCTTGGTGAGAAATCTCCTCCTACAGAACAAAAATAAAATGATTAAGGAACACTTCAGCTGGATTTCTGCAACCTCATCTACAGAATGCTCTGCAGTCACCTTATTCATGTGTTTACTGATTCCTCATCATTACTAGCTAAAAAAAGTCTGAGCACCTTCTGTTCATTATACACTTATTCATAACAGGTTCACTGCTTTCCTGATATGAATGTTTTCAGCAGTTTATAAAAAGCCAGTGTGGCCATTCAGTTCAAGAGTTATAGTGCATTTTTTTAAGCTGAATAATCAGTGCTCAAATCTCCTAAACATATGGGGACCAGACACTGAGCTCATAGGTACTAAATAATGAGTTGCTATGCATCCTGCATCTCCAAGGATAGCACTGAAATTCATAAACAGACATTGCTCTGTTTAGCTGAATTCCTCATCCAGGATACCACTGAGGACAACAGTAATGTCTAGTTTTGCACCAATAAAACCATAATCAGTATTTGAACCACATTTATCGTGCTTTTGGTTTTATCTAGATTTAAAGATTAGCCTTGCTTTCATCTTTTTGCCAGTTTCCTTAAATCCTTCAAGATAGTTTACAGCCTGTTTATAACCAGCATCACTGCACGTAGAACCAAATTCTTCACCTGGACAGTATTGAAGTGAGGAGGATTTGTAATCCTTCCACATCTGAGGAAGGTCTGATAGATTACTACCAGCACTGTTTTTGCATATCAAGAAGGACAGGGCCAAAAACTTCTAATTTGTTTTTAGGCTCTGTCTTCCACTGACCTGCACATCTTTCCTAAAGAGGAAATGCAGTGCAGGATGTTGAAACTACACCACGTTACCTCTACAGCACTTCACTGGTAAGTTACTCCTACTACCCAATACCCCCAGAAAAGTAGCTTGCTTCATTTTGAACAGAAAGCAGACATCTTTCAGGCACCTACAGTAGGAATGTCTACATGAGTAATTAAACCATACTAGAAATCCACATAACCTTTGTGATCTGTATATAGTAACTGTATATATATAACTATGTATATATGTGCATATAGTAAGTTTTGGATGAAGACGGTTGTTCTTTGCATGGTTCTGAACATCATATAGTAATTCCCATCCATGAAAATATAAAGCAGAGAGCAGATTCCATACAATATGGATGGCAGCATTTTGTAGTGCCACTGAGAGTGGGAGGTTGCAAAGAATAGGTGGCTGAGAGTTTCAAAAACATTGACAGTAAACAAACACATCTGAGGAGAATGAGCAGATAAAAGTTTTGGTAAATTCTTGTTTGATATTTGTTAAAGCAACATCTCGGGTCCAGTGGGAAATGAGAAATAAACACACATATTTGAACCTGAAGGCCTTCATCCAACTTGTATATCCCTGTTTCAAAGGTTATTTGCCCAATTGTGGGTCCCTTCCAACTTAAGAGTATTCTGTGATTCTGTGTAGGAATTTGAAAAAATTTATAGCATACTTTATAGAAACATCTTTAATTAGCCCTATGAAAATAGCTGTACAATATATTATAGCATACTACAGTACCCTTTCAAGTATTTTTTTTAGGCCATAAGAACTAGAAAGGCTTTTATTTAAAGAAAAAGAAGTAAAATATTCATTTATCTCTATGACTGTGGCTTAGCACAAAAACAACCAACCACATGGATACTACAGGAATTAACAACAATGAAAGGACCATCACATATCTCTTCATTCCTTCTCAGCACAAAAGCATTGCAGCATTAGCTGGGATCCCACCGCAAAAAGGAGGACTCATCAGACCAAGGGAAAGCAGAAGCTTAGTTCTGCCATATCACAGGGATCAGAGGTTCTCCACCTTTTTCCCCACAAACAATACCAGGAGATATAAGCAACACCTGAATAAAATCCCAACATAATTGAGGAGAAAGAAGAGGTGTGGAGAGAGTAAAACTTTTTTTCTTGTTTTCATCTTCTCATCTGAGTGTTATTAAGAGTTAATACAAGCAGCTGTGACTCTTCCCAGGTAAAAGACATTACCATATTCCCTTTCAGGCTGAAGGCAGACTATTCAAACTCTAAACCACCATCCCAGTGCAATTAAAGCACGCATACCTGGCAGAAAGAATAAAACAGATTGCAGGGAAATAGGGGGCTTTAGTGAAGAGTCAGTAAGATTGGCATAAAACAGCAGCAGTATGTGATAATTTCTATTAATTAGGCTGGCAGTTTTACAGAAGGACTAGGCCATGTTTTAAAAGTGACAAACAACTGCCAAAATATGCTAAATAAGCAGCTCTACTTTCCTTTTAGAGTTCTCATCCAACAAAACTGGCCCAACGCTGCCGGTTCTTGGTCTTCACTTCCCGGGAAGAGGTATGAGCAAGAGATACAGCTGAAATATGGTATGCCCCTTTCACCACTGCCTGCACTATGGCACTCACAATTTGTATATGAAAGGAAGGCCAATCAGTTTCTCTGCAGCTGTATCAATGACTTCTGCTTTCCCACTTTACTAATGCATTTCGTATACACGTAAACTCCCCTTGAATTCCATTACACAATCATAAGTAACATAAGTAGGATGGTCAGGCATTGGAATAGGTTGTCCACAGAGGTGGTGGAGTCACCATCCCTGGAGGTGTTTAAGAGGCATCTGGATCTGGCACTGTGTGATGTGGTTTAGGGGTTACAGGGGTAGTGCTGGGTTGATGGTTGGACTGGATGATCTCAAAGGTCTCTTATAACCTTGATGATTCTATTATTGTATTCTATTATTTGAACATGATTTTTCACTATGGAAAACACTTCCATGGGAAAAAAAAAAGACAGTGTTCTACTAAAATGTTCTTTGAGTCTAGATGAATTTTATGTATTTTTGAGTGTAAAGTGAGCTTATCTTGATAAAATAAAAACAAAAATTAGAGTTCTATTACAAAAGATTATTCTGAAAATTACTTATTTCTCTAGGTTGTTAATTTTTGTTCTAAAATTCCACATTTTTTAAATTTGAGAAACTAGACCATGAACCCAGTATATCTTCATGTATTTAAACACCTAAAAATTCTTGATTTACTTTAAAGATTTTTTCACTTCTTGGACATGCATCAGCCCTAGACATGTAGACCAATAAACCTATTTTTCTTTCACCTTTAAAACAATGGGGTAAGTACAGAGAATACAGCTTTTTTCACATTTAAAATTACAAAGATATATATGAATAACATCTGTCTTTTCTTTAAGAATACAAAAATCATATTTACACAGACTTACTGACAATTTCACCTTATCTAGAAATTTAGTGAATGAGTAATTCAAGTACAAAAACATGTTGTATTTGAAATAAAGCATATCATTCTGAAGAGTGGTGAAAGTAAATACAGAGAGTACCATGAAAACAGAAGTCGCTAGACACTGTATTAAGTATTGCACTTAGTCCATAAGTTTACTTAACTATGGATTTCTAAAAGAAAATTAGAAAAAGTTGACTGGAAAATAACAAGTAAAGAAGCATCATAGCAGACACATGTAAAATAATATGAGTATTAAAGAAATTAAAATAAAAAGGTTTTCTCAGGAACAACATTTACACCTTTTAGACTAAGAGTATTTTACATTACCAATGCTTAACAAATAAAAACAAAAACAAACAAAAAAAACCAAGAAACCTCCTCCAACTTTAACAAATAATTTAGAAATTAGAAATCTGAATATAGAAGTGTGAAAAAGTAATTTTCAACTTAAATGATAAAGTGATTTGAGAGTAAAAGTGTGACAAGGTATTGTGACAAGGTAACAACCTAATCATAAATGTTGCAGAAAAGCCAAGATGTCTTTGAAAGTAAGACAACAATCATTCCAACAATTCTGTATACATTACAATTAATGTTACATATGAAATGTCAACTATAAACCTTAGTCCACTGCTTCTGTTGATGCTGCTTGTTGTGTCTCAGTAGCTAAAATCTAAAGGAAGTGACACACAGAGATCTCGACAGCAGATGTTGTTTAAAGGCATTTTATTAGAGGTGAAACAAACAGCCAAAAAATCCAGCATCTTTCACTGGGTTTCTGAGATTTTCTTTATGTTTTTTCCTTTGAGGAAATTACCTACAAATCATTTTGAAAAATAATAATTTTATCTCTGATTTTTTGGGGCACAGATGTCTGGCTTATTCACTTTTTACCGTCTGTCAAATCACACACAAAATATACATTGAAATATTAGACAAAGCAGACACATTCTTCACAAAGTAACATCAATAAGGGTCTCATACATCCCATAGTTTAACCACCCTCGAGATGGAGGATCTTTGGTCACTCCAGCAGTCTCTACACAAGTATGAGCTCAACTACTTAATTACTTCATTATTTCAACAATCAGTTTAAGCACAAAATTTCAACATATTCTATCCAATTTCATCATTGTGTCTTGTTCAAAAGCCACAGTAAATAGTGGGAGAAAGGCTTTAAAATACTTTCAGAAGATGATATAAAGGACTCTGATGCAAGATAGACTCAAGAAAAGAAGTCTTTAGTAAGATAGTAAGCTTGTGGTTTCAGGAGAGAAGGCAAGGTGAAAGTACAAGAGCAGTTTGAGAGGAAAGACTTGTCAAGAGAAGCCTTCATCATGAGACTATAGTAGGGCCTTTGGGGTAGATATCAGGAATTAAGAGTTTACAGAAAAAGGGAAAAACTAAAATTTGGAGTTCTAAGATTACAGTCAGAGATGAAAGCCTTTGCAGTGAATACTCAACAGCAAAAAATTAGGCATCATTTTGCTAGTTCCAAGAAAATAATTTCCACCTAACCTAATCAGTTATTCTTAGGAAAGCATCTGAAATAATTTCCAACAACCCTAAGAAAACAGTGGGTAGGAAATAGCCCCTAATTAAATAACTTCACTTCCACACACAAGCCCACACATTGAACAAAGGATGAAACATGGTTCGAGTGCCTTGCACAGGGTCTGACCATGAACCACTTGTCCACAGACTAATACACAGTGTCAGCCTGTCAGCAACTTCTGTGTCACCACTGTCACTCTCTGCAGCGCTGCCGGCAGCAAGGGCTCCTGCTAACTTGGAGACTTCTTTGCAAGGGCTGCAATGTTTTGCTCTTGGATGGCACTGGAGAGGATATTCCTTTGTAAGCAAACCATGATTTCTACTCAACCCTCAGGGTAGATTCTAACTGAGTCAAAATACTCTTACGGTTGTTTTTGCTCTTTCAGCTGAAATTTCAGAATTTTTACCAACCTTTAAGAAAATGTTAAGAAATTTAAAATATCTGGCATCCTAACAATATCAGAACTAGGACTTGATTTTCACCTATATTAATCAGAAAAAGTCATATACAAGAGGAGAATTGAGATGTTGGCTCAATTTCTCTGTCATTGGACAAAAGTGTCACAACCAATTTTATTCTTGCTTCCTATTCACTTTTAAAAGCAGAAGTTAAATTCAAGATGTCTGAAGAATAGAGTATGAATCACTGGAAGATTATGGATAAAGTAACATAAAGACATACTGCTTACTTGTAATGTCTCCTGTCTGTGAGTGGCCACATTTCTAGTTAACTCTATCAGGAACTTTAATGGCCTTTACTTTCAGAAAATGCTGATAGCCTTTGAAATACCAGATCTCTTAAAAGTAATTCAAGTGGTCCCAGAAAAAAAGAACTGAAAGCAGGTTAACTCTCCAATACTTATTTTTTTTTAAAAGTCCTGTTAAACTCAGGTGGGTTTCCTTCCCCCATCTGTATGACCTTCCAGAAAGATGTCTTTTGGCTTAGAGTCCGAGTATTTGAAAAAGAAATGTGAGATGAGGATTTAAGAGAAAAAAAAATTGAATACTCACAGGTTTTGCTTAATACAGGAACAATTTCATTGACTTCCAGCTCAATTTGTTTTGGTTTCATTTTGCTTTCCACAGAGAAAGACTGATAGGTTTTAATATAGTTCAGTCTCAAGAGCTGAAAATGTGACATTCCCAGCTCTGCTGCCCAGCTCTGCAACTGTTCCTGGGGCCAGGTATTTAGAGTGAATCTATTACTGAGTGAATTGGAGTATATTTTTCCATGAGGTAAGTTTAGCATTAAGGGGATATGAGAATCAAATAGAAAATGCATTACCAACGTTTGAGCAAGAGAGTAATTCGCTACTGAAAACATCATACCTAAGCATTACACAGCCAAACACTTAATTCAGAACATGTTCATTAGCAGTGACATTACTAATGAAATATGAATAGCCATTTAAAACTTTTTAAAGTAATTTTTCCATCCTTTTAGACCAAGAGTATTTTACATTATCAATGCTTAACAAATAAGAACAAAACAAAACAAAACAAAAAAAAAAGAAAAAACCCTACTTTTTGGTCTTTTGATTGATCAAAACCTGTATATTAACACTGAAGACAAACATATTTCTCTAACCCATGCACTCACTAATTAATCTTTTCCCATACTTATGAGCTTATTGTAAATTGTTATTGCAATAATACCATAAAACATGCAGTGGCTTTTGGGGAATATTCTCAGGATTTTTCCTTTTTCTCATTTTAGTTGCCATTCGCCATGGCTGCTATATGCGTAAAATCAAAAACTTGCCATTAAAGGGATAATAACTTTTTATATAACTCATATTTTACAGATATTAAAATATATAGCTATATATTTTTAGATAAATTGCATTATTGTTTGCATCAATGTGATGTTTCTTGAAGATCTCTGAGCTATGAAGAAAGTCAGCTGTAGAGAGCAGCTATGCTAACCCTAACAGACAAAAATATTCTGAGTGTTTTTGTGTTGGTTTAATATTTATTGAATTTGACTGAAAATCTTCTACCTGCTTAAATCTCTATGTTGAAATACAGTCATAAAAATACTACCAGAAAACATGATTACTGACACAGATGTATAGCAGGGGAGAAAGTATGATAAGACATTTATTTACTCATCGCAATAGTCCATAATGATCGACTTACATTTCTCCGAGTGAGAAATATACAGATCAGAGTGAACGTGCAATATCAGCTATCCCCAAGTTAATGTCCCCCCCGCCTAGAATTCTACGCAGAGAAAAAGGCATCATTTACTCTGGGCTTCGACAGAAGTGAAAAGCATCACCTGCCGTTTCTGGCTTTGGAAAACACAGCGCTAAGCAATCCCACCCGTGGGATAACAGGCACAGCTCCCGCAGGAGCGGCTCCCCCCGGCCGCGGCTCTAGAAATCCTGGAGCGGCCCCTGCCGTCGGCTCCTCGCCGCCCGCGCTGCCAGTGCACCACCGGATTGCTCTCACCCGCAAGGGCTCCTTCCCGCTCCTTTCACTGCCACCCAGTCAAAAAAACCAAACAGCTTTAAATCGCATGAATTATTAAGAGCAAATGCTGAGCCAAAACCGTGGGACAAAACAAGGTCCTTGGCTTAAAAAATAAAAAAAAAAAAATGTAGTAAATCAAGCTCACAAATTAATTTTAAGGAAAAATATTCTATTCCACATGGTAATATAAGGCACATAGACAAGAAAGGTACAAATGACGTCTAGGAACTGAGGAAGGTAAATGAAGTGCTTAGTCTGGAAACACCACAGAAACACAGAATGGTTTGGGCTGAAGGGATATTGAAGATCATCTAGTTCCAACTCCCCTGGAACGAGCACGGACAGCTTCCAGTAGACCAGGTTGCTCAAAACCCCATCCAACCTGGCCTTGAACATTTCTGGGGATGCAGCATCCACCACTTCTCTGGGCAAACTGTCCCAGTGCCTCACCATTCTCACAGTAAAGGATTTCTTACCAGTATCTTATCTAAACTTGCCTTTCAGTCTAAAGCCATTATCTCTTAACCTTTCATTCCATGCCCTTGTATAAAGTCCCTCTCCAGCCCTCTTGCAGGCCCTCTTTAAATACTGGAAGTTCTCCTTGGAGCCCTCTCTTCTCCAGGCTGAACAGTCCCAAACATTCACTTCATGTGCTTAACTTGAAGAGGTTCTAAATCTTCCCTTAGTTTTCAAATAGAGAGAATATTTGAGAAACTGAACTGCCACGTAAGTGTGCATCTTTCCTTCTGTTTAATGTGAAGGAAACTTTAGGAAAGCTGGTGTTTCAATAAATTGCCTACAGTTAAGTAGAAAGACACAAAGATTTTGTGCTTAGTATCACTAATGATCCCATTTCACAAATATGTATCTCAAACATTATACTTATATTTAAAATTAAACATATTCTTAAATGCTGGATAAAACCATTTTGCATGACTCACAATTCCAGAATATCATTACTAACTTGGAATCATGGAATTAATGTCATGAATAACATCGAGAAGTTCAAACAAATGGATTGATTGTCAGAAATGCAAAGCAGTTGCAGCTTTCAATTCTGGCACAAAAATGGATTTGAAGCAATACAACATATCCTCCCACTTGTATGAAACACTACAAAATATTTAGGCAAGTGTATTTTCTACATCATCCTACTAGCAGTCACTCAATAAAGTGATAATTATTGATAATTTCCTTGGAAGCTGTAGGAATAAAGAGAATAATAAAATAGTGCATTTCTATTGCACGATTAACAACTTGGGGAAAAACAGTGATTTATTATTATATTTTTGTAGTCATTCAAAATAAAGAATCAGCAGGATAAATTGTTCTAGTTTACAGTGACTGGTATATATAAAAAATATTGTGAGTCTCATCAGTTTTTTCAACATAACAAGAAAAAAATAAGGATGGAATAAGGAGAAAGCCATCATTTTAGTGCCTTTACTTGTCTTTTTTTTAACTAGTTAGGAGACTAAGAGAAAGAATCCCTGTCTATGGAAAAGTCTTACGTGGTTTTATAAGGAGGGGTAAAGAAAAACACATTCTGAAGACATTGCTTTGCCCCTACTAATTTTGCTTCTTTCCCGATTTCCTTCACTTTTCTCTATAAAATAGTAATTAACGTAACAGGGAATGTTTTCTCCCACACTTCTTGGGACAATAAAACACGGTCTGAGCGTATCCTGTGCCTTCTGTGTTAGAAAAGAGCACTTTCTATTTGAAAATGACTGCAGAAAATCAAGATCTGCTTTTCAGTTTGAGACTTGCAGGGTAGCTAAAGTTATCATTTAAAATTATTTCACTGTTATACCTGCAATAACCCATCTATAGCCTTTAGAAAAATCGTAACTGTTATTTCTCTACAGGAACTTATAATTGAATGTACAGTACTAGGAAGGTTAGCTAAATATGAAACAAATATGATGTATGGAACAACTATCCTGTAGAAGGTTGTATTTCACATGCTATGCAGCCAGGCACACACAATCCAATACACAACTTTCCTCTCAATGTTTCAAAACATCTTTTAATGGTGCAGAGTAACTACCACTCTACAGACAAGTAGATTTTTCTCACAAATCCTTTGCTATATTTCAAGAAAAGGTCAATGTCCTTTCAGGCATTTCCCTTTAGGGAATCCCAGCTTTCTTCCATGTAGGCTTTTTTGGCAGAAATGGATGGAGTTGACTGAAAAGTCTCTTCAGACCTTTGTTCTTCTTATCAAAGAAAAACAAACTCCATTTGATGCAAGTTTTTCTGCCCTTCCAAAAGAAAAATTGTGCCTTTTCCTACACTACTCCTTTCTAATTTCCCTACTTTCTCTTATTTTTTTTCTTATTGTATTTGTTCTACTTTCTTCAGCAGAATAAAGAAGACACTGTTTCCCTAGCTCCTTTTTTTAGTTTGCTTTAGTTTTGCACTTAAGAAGGAAATAATCCACAGAAACTGTGTAAACAGCATATAAAACATCAGTTTCTTTTCGTTTTTTTCCAGAGTCCTTTTCCCTCCCAATTCTGATACTTGTTGACCAGAGGGAGTATTTGACATGACATTTAACATCTCTCAAGCCCCAGGATCAAAACATCTTCAATTCATGCAAAGCTCTTTCCAGGATAGCACTCTGCTTGCCTAATTCTCCAGTGAAGAAGCAGTGGAAAGGGAAATAATCATCACTTTTCTGAGTCATGGAACAAATGTTTGTTATGCAGAATTTTTCTCAATAATCTCTCAGTTCTTTTTGTTATCAAATAACAAGACCAATAATCATGACACTGGAACATCGTTAGCACATCTCTGACTACCTGCAAACACTATTAGGCTGTATCTTCCTATACTCTATGTCAATCTCACTAGCCCTAAGTAAATTGTCTGAACAGAAAAGCTGGTAAACACAATAAATGGTGGGAAATGAAGCAAAAAATGAGTCAATTCTAGCACTTTCTGTGACAACATACTCGTGCTGCTGCTGTTGTTTCCAGCAATAAACAATAGCAAAACAACAACAAAACCAACCAAATCAAACCCAATTTTTAAGAAACAACAGCTATTATTCAAGTCATAAATACTTGTTATGATTATCTAAGCTTTTTGGTCCCAATCTTATCCCTCTGTTACTGGCATTAGGTTTCACGTCAAAGCAACTTGACTGGTCAATTTTGTGCTTTCTTAAGCAAGGATATTTTAAGCATTGATGATGGTTTAATAAGGGCTTACTGGTGGTTTAACAAGAGTTGACTGGTTTACTTAACCACCAGTGTGATTAAATTAGAAGAGAAAACCAGGTCCGCAACAGACAACTATGTGCCTGCATGTACACAGAGAGAGTTGCCTACTGTCTTCAGTAGATGGTTGTACAGCTACTAATGCATTTAAAACTTGACCAAAAGTCTTTTTCTTCCCTGTCTGTTGAATAAGGGCAAAAGCAGACTTGGGGAAAGAAAAACCCAAACAAACAAAAAACCCCAAACAAACAAACAAAAAAAACCCCTCAAAGCCAACTCTACAACCCTATGCATCATGTAACTATTTTAACCGTAATTTAAGCCCACTTCAAATGAGGTAACTGATCACTAGCTTGTTTTTTTTCCTCAAAAATTCTTTGTACTGCTTTCTATTCTAAAGATGATGCAAATAAGGACTTCCAAATAGATTCTTATAGAGAGATCAGAAATCTGGAATCCACTCACATTTGGCTTTCAGCACGATCATACTTTGAGTGAATCATTGTATGAGTGATGTTTTGTTACCCATATAAATACACTGAAATAAGAAGACCAATAAATAGAGATAGCATTGGTCTGCATTCTCATTGTGATCAAACAACAAAAACAACACTGGCAGATAGCATTAGCTTTGGCCCTAGGTCAAGAGATCTGGCATTCAGGAAAGCTAACAGACTGAATCTGATCTTCATTTTCAGAGGGTTAGCTTGTGCACTAATCTGGGCCTATTACAGATGTAAGGGGTAGCTAGGGCCCTTTGTTGAATTTATGCACAGGAAGGATTACATCTCAGTATAATAAATATCTCTCATTAGCAGCTTAACAATTTACCTTGCTATATCTACCATAGTGGCATCAAAACAGAGTATTTATTAAAACAAATCCAGTTTAATCTTAGGCTTCATCTTCCATCCAACATCTCCAGAGCATTGTATGAAAGAAAATACACAGACTGTCCAGGTGTACAAACTGAGCCAAACTGAACGAAATTCTGTTCTCACACATACATACGAACTGGAATCAAACCCACTTAACTCAGTGTATTTACAAGAGCAAAACAGGTCATGGGGGACTATGTTTGCATTAAGCATACATAATGGCTGCTGCATTCAGCAGTGCCATTGTGACTCAGTATAATTGTACAGCTTTGAACACGTTTGAAACTATCCCTGACTCAATGTTTGAAGTATAGTAGTTATTCCTGCTATCACAAGAATTAGTTATTACTGCTACTGAGAGAAATAAACTGTCAGTGCAGAGAAAGCTCCTGTCTGCCACTTTTAAATCCATGTTCACTGTATCTTAGAAAATGTGCTGCAGAATCAGAAAACCCTCAGAGAAAAGTAACATGCCAAAAGAACACTTTGAAGTAATTCTTACACGAGTAATAACTAAGCAAGCAGCCCCCGGCTAGGATTTAGGAAGGATGTGACAAAATGTGACTATAAATGCCTGTGTCAAAATAGACTGTCTGACATCGTATTAAGCCCTACAAAAGAAGGCTCAAGAGAAGCAGGGGAGGTAGTTTTTCTGCTCAGTGTATCGCTAAAGCTATGGAACTCCGTCCCAAAACATGTTGCAGAGGCTACAGTATCAAAAAGTTTCAAGAGCACACTGAAAAAGTGCATTAAGAGTAACATGTTTAAGAACATTGAATGTAAGAAAAACACTTGCATTTCAGAAAGGTTCTTCCTTCTTTTCAACCACTTGTTCAAGTGATTGAAGTAGTGGGAGATTACCCAGAAGAAACATTGAGATGTTGCCCTGATGGGCTACTTGTCCATAAACATGTTTTTCACCACTGTCAGATGGTACACTGGGCTAGATAGAACCTTTGGGCTGCCCTGTACAGATACTGTTTACATTCTTACGTTATATTCATTTCTCACAGGCAAAAAGCCCTAAATTTTGTTATGCACTCAGCCTTGTACTCCCTGGGGCATTGGAATGAGTGAGCTTTGAAATCATG
The DNA here is from genome assembly GCA_013396755.1 of Sclerurus mexicanus. Lineage (NCBI taxonomy): Eukaryota > Metazoa > Chordata > Aves > Passeriformes > Furnariidae > Sclerurus > Sclerurus mexicanus. The sequence goes on from VWZF01005820.1 coordinate 184,319, forward strand.
CAGAATATACCAAATATTTACTCTTTAGGTATTACAGAATTTAACACTTCATCTCCTAAAATATAATCTCAGAACACAGACGCACATACCTGTATCCCCAGGAATATAAATTTCCACACTTGGAAGAAGGAATAGCGGACACAGGACTCCAGGCCTCAGGGAGGCGGCACACATCTGGCAAGAAGCAAATCAGCGAGCACCTGTCTCAGCAAATCAGAGCACAGTGACGACTGTTTCAACTACCTTCCCCCTTGCAGATTAAGCCTGGTGAAAGATGCCAAAATCTTTCTTACAGGTTTACAGAATCTGTGTTGTCATCCTCAAAATTAATATCGTATTAAAGAGTAGTAAAGAAATACAGATCCTATTAGAATACTCAGCCATTCAGCATTTGGTGTTTCTCTGGCATGCCTAAACCTGTATCCATCTGCTAGAAAAGCACTCTAGCCATTCAGCAGGCTGAAGCCACGCAGGCAGATGGTGCCTCTTGATAAATTGTAAAATGCAAGTAGCTAGTGTCCAAAGAAATACATCCTAATGGCAGACATCAACTAATTAGTACCTACCTGCTCATATCTGTTGGCAAAACAAAGACTTAAATTACCTTTCTGTACACTTTTACACAGTAACTCCTTTTCTGCTTAGACATCCACCTAAAATACTCTTCTTGGCATAAAAGATTATCAGCATTCTATTTGGCACCCAAATAATTATATACAGTTGTTTAAAAAACAAACTACACAAACAAACAAAACTGGGCATTCAGGAATGAGTTCCAGGACCAGGCATATAAAAGAAAAAAAAAATTCTAAATCTTTTTAAGACATATATTAAAGTTATCTAGCAATAATATCAAGGCAAGGTCTACATTTATCTGTACACACACTTTACAGAAGACAGTGGGCTGGATCTTCCAGCACCTCAAACACAAGTCATTGCACAGATAATATTTCCATTAGAGAACAGCAATAATAACAGTAACAGAATAATTGAGTCCAATATCAGCTTTACTTAGCACAAGTCACTGTCAAATAGGTCATATTAGCTGTACACTTATATTCACATTCTAATATATACCAATATATGCTAATATTAACATTCTAAAGAGTAAGAACCGGAAATACTGAATGAATCAAAAGTAATTTTGAACATTCAAATCTTCAACCTTATCTTTTACAGGTGTTCTCAAGTACTGAAAGTCAGTTTCCTCATCATGGCTTTTGGGGAAATGCTAACAGTAGCCTCTGCCTCTGTAAATAGGAAGATCTCCCTGCTCTGTCCCTGGAAACCAATACATCTGCTCTAAAATGAACTTTGTTCACTTGACAGAACCAATTAAAAATGCATCATTATTAAATACATTATTCTTTGGAATAATCATTGCAGTGAAACAGAGATTAGGGAGAAATAACGTACAAATATCTGAATGTGCTGTGGTTTTTATCCAGTGTCTATTTTTATAAAATTCAATCATGAAAATTTGACCTAAAATGTCTAGAACTGATTTGTAACAAAATTTTCACCTTTGTTACAACTTGCTGTGTACTAGTTTTGTCTACAATGTCTGTCAACATATTTACAATTGCTGTGATTTTTTTAATATAACTGTTAACAGAAAAAATTCTCTCAATCACTAAATTCATACATCTGCTCTTAGAACACATGGCTTTTCAGTCATAATGAAGATTGTTTTCCCAACTCTTCTTGGAGAACTTTGCCTTAGATACAGCCCACAGGTTAGTGCAAGGCAGTGTGCTGTCCTGGTTAAATCAACTCCATACCTAGAGTCACGCTATAATATAGAAGCAAACCTTTTATTTTCTATCAACTGGAACGTATTGAGGGAACCATAAAACAGAACACAACTTGCAGCTCAAAAGCCTCTAAACATGTCACTGAATTCACATGTTGGGAAATCAAACAGACACGAAATACAAAAATCTGCACCAAGGCTCTGTGTACACAAAGCATTTAACAAAAGTTAACAAAAGGATTGGAACACTCCAGAGATGTAACTGTCTGTGTCACAGTGATTAAATCTTGCAGAGGCCTCCTCTGAGTATTGTGAGGAAAAACAAGCACCTACAAGCAGAATTTATAGCTCTGCTCAGTAATTAATCATTTAAAGCTTCAGAGGGGCAGTGAAGTAACTTCCAGTTAGTTCATTTCAAACCAAAACTTGAAAGAAAATCCTTAGTCTGTGATTAAAAATGCATTGGCAAAAACTAAACATTGATTCATCAGTCTTTTGTTTCAGGACTTATTTAGAAGATTGTCCAAAAACAACATTAGTTTCATTTCATTGACAAAGATTCTATTGAAAGTGGGTATCTACAGTACATTCAAAAAACCAGGTTACACAGAATCTCAAGCTGCTGAACACAACAGATCTCACATATACACATATATATATGTATATATATTTTTATTTATTTATTTATACATATATATATTTACACATACACACACATGAACCCAGTAATTTTTATTTTTCTTTCCTGAAGTGAACTCAGATCTTTCATCTAAAATTTTCTATTGAAGGAGAAAAATACATTCGTTTTTTAAAAGTAATTCTGTCCAATGCTTTTGTAAGTGTGCTGCAACAAAGGCAAGGATTCTTCTCTCCCATATTAAGAGAAGCTTTAGAGAATTTCACCGGAGGTAGGAAAATCCTGACATAATAAATTCAATTGAAATTAGCCCTACATTTATCTTTCTGCCATGATTCCACCTGGGACAATTACAGTCTGCTTCCTGCATGCTTCCAAGTGCATGCAGAGAGTTCCAGAAGGATGAGGAGGAAAGGCTACAACAGCGCAGAACAACATTCAATCACAGCAGGAAAGAAGCTGCTGTCATCAAGCAGCATTTCCGCCACCTGCTCCCTGAAGATAGCAGAAAGCAAATTCTTTCTAGCTGTTGTAAGACAGCTACTATTAATGCCAAAATAATAATGTAAAAGAGGGTCTAGCTTGCAGATTTCATGTAACAAGCTAGTAAATTAGAAGCTCCTAGAACACTGGCAAAAGTGGAATTTCAACAATCGTGAGAAAAAAGTTACAATGAAATTTTAAGCTGGCGTTACACGTGCATTTCTAGTACTTGAGATATTAGAACCTTTACTTTCACTGTAGAACTTAGTAATTTGTCTGGCAATGTTCTCCTACTCTTACTAAGGTATTTAAAGCACCAGTGGGTGACAAAGTGATATCCTTCCTGAAATCCTGTATGATAAGATTACATTGGGCAAGGATCGTTCTTTTAAACTAATTTGAAAGTCTAGAAGTAATATTTCTCACTGTTAATTACGAATAATTTGCATTTGTTTTATACCAAGTTCAGCAATGTAGGTGAAAAGTGAACAGATTTTAGTATTACTTGTTTCATATTGTTTATTCTTATTGGACTTCATATATATTCATTGAGATTTCCATAATGATCCTCAAGTGCTTTTCATTTATGACTCTCCCTCTTCCCAAGAAACTGCATTGGTCACAGATGAACAGTTAGGTCTCTGAAAACCCTCACAAACTTTTCTGATTACCCAGCCTGTGTTTTTATGTAACATGTATATACAGCTCTAAATATCCATTCTTTTTGCTTGTTTGTGAAAGCTGAATACTAGCAACTAAGCTAGCATAAAGAATAGGAGCCCTCTGCCACACAATGGGGCATTTATTTTTGCACTTCATAGCCCACTGGTTTTTACAGAGTCTCTTTCATGAAAACACTTTAGATCCCACACCCATGGCTATGTAGTTTCCTTACTACTTTACTGTAAAGCACTTTCTCACATGAATTTTTAAATGTCAAATATTTTGCCACAACCCGATCTCTGTTGACAAAAACTATGGAACAGTAGAAGTAAGGCAAAATGCCATTCTATGATAATAATCTTTAAGAGGTCTTGAACAGCTGAAACATTTATGTTTAGCACTTTCAAAAATGTCCTTCTGTTATAAGAGGAAAAAAAATTAAAAATGCAAATTGGAATATAAGATAAATATTTGCATTCAATTTACAAAACTGCTGTATCCTCTTTTATTCCTATGGATATCAGTTATTACTAACTGTGATGATTTATATGTATGTGGTGAATCCACTACTGAGAAAGAAAATATGTAGTGATTTCCAGCTCAATAAAAACATATTATTGAAAATATTTATTGTATCTGGCATCAGAATTATGACTGATGTCAATTTAAATAAATGCCCAGAGACTAGAATCAGCAATGGGTTTTTGTGTTTGATTCATGTTATCTTGAGCAATATATTCCACATACTTTCTTCACAATCACAAAGCTCTTTTATCTCATGCTTTGTACACACTTGCTTCCATATTTCTTCAAATCTTTGACCTGAAACATCCATGCCAATGTTGTGGAGAATTTGTGCAATCTACAAAAATAATACAAAATAATACAATTCATGTAATTCTGGTCAGCGTTTTGTTAAACTATACAGAGTCTGGCTTTTACATATATTAGTAATCTCTATTTGCCAAAGAATATTTTCCCCGCCCTTAAACAAAAACTACAGACCACATCCTGCATCCCTAACCAAAGATGTTTCGATTTAAGTAAATCCAAATCTTATTGTTATGAAAACTGTACAAAATTGTCTGTAATTAATAAAGTAATGTTGGTGCACTACTTCAACATTTGAAAAAATCAAACACAGAAGACTCAGGGAATAAAACAGCAACCCCAAGAGCTATTTTTTTCTTTTATAACATGATGAGTCACCTCATAAAACTGTTTTATAGTCAGAATACACATTCATTTCTACAGGTCTATATAAAAAGTTGTAGTATTAAATTACTCTGGGCTTTCAGCTAATAATAATATCATATAATCATAAAATTATTTCATTAACTATTACATTTTTTAAAACATTAATTATACATAAAATAATAGTAAAATGCCAAAACAGTCCATTTCATGAACATAGGCTGATTTAACAGACTCAGAGGTGGTTCTGCACTGAATTCTGTACAGTCAGTGCAGTCTACAATAGAGTGTGACACCTCAGGACGCATTACAACTTCAAAGAAGAGCTCTATCTAGTGCTTGACAGATGTAATTGGCTTCTCAATGAAGCGTGAATTCTATTTACTGTTAGCTGTATGCTGCATGCATGCATTTCCTGCTCCAGAGCTAGATTATAAAGTGGTAAGTGTTCCATGTACAACATTCTGATGAGCCATTTTATGGATATGTATACAACATGACACCACACCTTTCACCCTCAGCCACCAACTAGTAACATTCTTTTCTGTATAATACACAAAGTTCCAGATCCACTTTCAAACATGACTGAGTATTTAATATAATGAGTAGCAGAGAGGGAGAGGTTGCCAAGGCTTCTTTTCTCATTTTAGATTGGAATTTCACATTTGTCTCATAAATTGTACTTCAGCTAATGAAGTTCTCTTAATATTTTTTCACTATAAATTGCATACAAATGTAAAAGCAAGAGAGTAAACAATACTGAAGAAGCACAGTTGTTTTAGTACGTATGTGGGAGAAGTTCCAGTCTGTGAGAAAACACAGTGGTAGCAGCTCACAGAGATATCAAATAGAAAAGTTCCTACAGTCTCACATCCTATCCCTCTTCAGAAATATGAGAAGACACAGCATTGCTGTGTGAGTCCCAAAGTCCTCTATCTCTGTACAAGTCCTTTGTACAATCGAGCCTGCAACTGTGACTCCACAGAGCAATTAAAGAGTACGTCCAAGTGGTTTGCTGAATTTGCCATTAGCAAAACCTGCCAAGTTTGTTTGAGGAGAGACACTTTGGGTAAAACTTTCCACTGAACACCTCTGTGATAGAAAATAGTTTTATGCACCTGTAAAAATCTTCTTGTGGGGCTTTTTAAGACATCTCATGAAATCACAGAATAACTTTGGTAGGAAGAGATCTCTGGAGATCATCCATCCAAATATCATAATTGAAGCAAAGCTAACTTTGCCATGAAACCATGTTGCTTGAGACCCTGCTCAGAAATCAAATATTTTGGATCTCAATAAAATTAATATCTACCATCTTTATAAATAATTTAAAATGTGAAGAGTACATATTTTTCAGATAGTTAAATGGATGTAAAGAAATATGGTAATCTTGCAACAATGAATTTTACAACCTGTTAATTTGATAACTTGACTTTCCACTCCCAGACAACTAGCAGAACAATTATATTGGAAGAATATGCTGAAGAAATTCACTATACCTCTGCCTTTGGTCTCTTTCTTAAGAGCTCTTTTTCATGCACTCCCTTTTGACTGAAGACAGAAGGAAACAATATTGCAAAACCACTGCCCTGGTCACCATAATTAGTTGTATCACTGAGGCGTCGAATTCGAGGAGCAGGAATATCTGAACGAATGGTTGCAATACCACAAGTTGGATAACCTGTGGAAATCAAACAGTAGGCAGCATGGAAAAGCCTGTATGTAAAGACAGTGCCAGGGAAGATAAAACATTTTGTTTGAAATAAAGAGAATGTGCTTCTTCTCACATACATTCAATAACAAGTTACATAATTTTTGTCCTTGTATCTTCTTTTGCAGTTTTAGAAATCTTGGCTTCAGCTACATTATGAAGCATGAAAACAGGGAATCTTGCAGTAATATTCTATTACTTATCCAGTATTTTCAGCTGAAAGTATTTTAGGTGTCTCCAAGAAGATATGGTTTGCCTAAAATTAATTTCTCAAAGACATTAGATTAACTTTCACGTTTGGAATAGATTAACTATTCAAACTTCCAAGCCACAACCTTAAACAAACTTATGTTAGATAAATTAATTCACTATTGTAGATTAGTAGAACCTATAGCAATACTTTTTAACTTTGCTCCTGATTTTGTCTTAAATAACGCCCAGAAGTGAGAAGCACAGTCCACTGTACTTACAGGACATTGGGAGACCACCTACTACAGCATTATACTGCGAAGATGTTGTTTGATAACTTGTAAATACACGGTCTGTTGCTTTTGTAAGTGGTTTTGGTGTCTTTTCTGAGCTTTCTGGTTCTTTTAACATGAGATCATCCTGCTTTGGCAGTGGCTCATCTTTTCTCTGTGTGTCTTCAGGAACAAGACAGGTGCCTAATTTTTTCCCTATGAACAAGAATTATGGTAGTGCCAGGAAACACAATCAACACATTAGATCGCAATACAAGACTAAGAGGTAAAAAACCGTGTTTGAAGAACTATAAAGTAGGTAACATAACACATCTGCATTTCTGATAATGACTCTATGAGACGTTTTACTTTCTCCTGATCTATAGTATTAAGGAAACTTCCCAGTGACAATCTCAACATACAACAAAGAACTCCAGGGTTCTGAAATGCATCTGTACCTGAGGCTCTGCTGGTAGTAAGCAAGGTAAAGTAAGCACTCTCTAAATCCTCTCCTTCTAAAGGAGCAACTATTTTACAGCACAATGTCCCTTCAAGAGCTGTTCTAAGAACAAGGTCATCCCCACAAGTTCCCAGTGTTAAGACATCTACCTTTTGTAATTATTTTTTCTTCAAATTCTTTAACAGCCATTTTGTCTTTCCAGTTCAGAAAGTTCGCAAACTCCAGATAATTAATCAGACCATCTTTATCCAAATCACAACAGTCAAATAAGTAATCCAGAAGCTCATCATCTAGATTCAGATTAAGCTGAAAACAGGACTTTCGTAGGTTGTCCTTGTCTATCATTCCATCACCATTCTATTACAAATGAAATGAAACAGTTGTTATATTCTGTGATTCTATAACAGCCATTATAAAATGACTCTGCCAAAAGAAACACATACACGTGTTTATACAGATAGCTATACACAAATAGCACCAGACACACCATTTCAAGAAGAGTAACATTGCTGAGTACAAAAATAAACTCTAAGTAATTTAGAAATTAGACATCTGAATATAAAAGTGTCAAAAAGCAATTTTCAACTTAAATAATAAAGTGATTTGAGAGTAAAAGTTCGACAGAGTATTGTGACAAGGTAATAATCTAATCATAAATGTTGCGGAAAAGCCAAGATGTCTTTGAACGTAAGACATCAATCATTCCAACCATTGTGTATACATTACAATTAATGTTACATATGAAATGTCAATTATAATTATTCTTTTTCCAGAGAGAAAAAAAAGCGAAGATCTGAAATTCTGATGCCTGGCAACTCAGTCAAAAAGCACAACTTGGAAGAAAATATGAACATAATCCCTTCAAACTGCTTTCGCTTTAGGAAGAAATGCCAAATTTTGATGTGCAAAAATTGCTGAGATCACTCCTGCTCACATGTCCCTTGCTCGCTCTAACGCACGTATTTCAAATAGTATTGTGAAATATTCCAAATACTATTGTGTTTAATTCAATATCATTGCATAGCAGACTAAACACAAAATAACTATCAAGTTACCTTGTTTTTATATTCTTCACCTATATTTACCTTGCTATGCTTACGTTTCTTCATGTCGGTATCCCCACAGAACAGGAGCACTAATGTCACACATTCCTTTACATCTACGATTTTTCAGAGCACTAACCTTATCATAAAGTCTAAATGCTTCTAGTAACACATCAAAATTCTCATAGTTGTCTTTCTTCAAACTTTGCCGAACTGCGGCCAAGACAGCTTTTTCTCTGTCCTTACCACGAAGGAACTCACATGGAACACGCATATGAAGAAGATCATAAACTACAAAAATGAACAGTTCCTCAATTAGTTGTGCCTATACAGAAATCTGACGTTAAAAAAAAAATTAAAATGCTTGCATTCTTGAAGAAAAGGTGAAGTTTCAAGAGGCTGATTTTCAGCACAGCTGAACATCTGATACAGCCATTTAAAGACCAATGGTCTGTATAATGATTTCTCTACTCACACAGTTAATATCAAAAAGTTTGAAACATCATAATGTATATTCACAAATCTATCCACTGCCTCCAAAAGCTTCTGACAGCAGAAGTTACTCAATGTCCAGATAATTGAGAAAAAAACACCCATATATTATTAATCTACCACTTTCAGTCTATCACATTCCAGATATAAGACCCAAAGTAAGATTTCAGATAATTATGTATCAGTGGTTTCTAGAAAATGTACTGTTTTTATGTTACTGTTCCAATTTTCTGTGTATCCTGACTTTATTAATATTTTCAGACACTTTGGCACACTGAGCTACAACCTTCATCCAAATCTCTAAGACACTGAGGTCACGCTCTAGAGTGTAAGTTCATTCAGAGTTCAGTAACAAGCACGAGTAGCTCATGTAATCCCCTCCTTACAGCAATGTATGTGCATTTTCTACTGTTAATAATGAATTCTTTAGTTCAGTTCCTTCTGGTCTCATAGGACAATCATACCTACCCATTTAAAATATTTAACTTGATTACACTACACAGTAATACATGTATAAAAGGTTATGCACTCTTTGAACAAGCTTTCTCTGGCATTTACTAATTTAAAAATTTTGAGCCACTTACATTTTTTGCTTCCTAATTACTGACTGTATTCCCTAGTTATTAAACATAATGTTAAAACAACATCAATCCCGACACCAACTATTTGAGTTGACTAGCTTTCAAAATTTTGTCATAATGAAAATTCATAGGTTTTTTTTATTTTTACTCTGCTTTCTGTCTCCCTGTAACCTTCTGAAACTTATTATTCGTATTTATTGCTTGTTATTTTTACTCTTTTTAGAGAAGTGCTGGAAAGATCATTGAGAGGGAAGACACATCATTGATTTAAATAGTCATTTCAATTTGTCACAGTTTTCTGCCATTTCCCATTTCATTACATTCAGACACAAAGGCTTTAAAAAAAGAAAAAAAACTCACCAAAACATGATAATTCAAAACCTAAAGTTTCTTAATTTCTGACATTTATTTTTTTCCACACTAGCAGCCTCAATTCTCAAATTTTACCTCCACAAATTTACTGTCAATAAATTTTTGTACCTTGCCTCTAAGATAGATAGGAAAACTATATACTACACAACCAACAGCAATTACTTCAGCATAGTTTCATCAGCAAGGTAAGATTTTATTGTGTCCTTGAACTTACCATCTTCATCTGAAGATTTTATCAATCCAAAAGTATGGTCTGGGGGAACATTCATAGTTTCTGCAATACTGTCAATAAGGACATTTCTTCGTTAACTGTCAAACAGTTTATTAATAGCCAAAATGAAACTTCTGTTACTATTAAAAAATAATACATGTGATTCACCAGAAATTTATCAGTACTTTGTTTCAAAGTTACCATTCCAGAAAAACACTCCTTTATAATCTGATTAGAACATTAGCTGTTTGTAACATATCACAACCAAATGTAAACATCAACCTTTCAGATATTTATGCTCATTAAAAGCAAAACCATTCTAGGCTATTTCTTTCCTAAGACTGACAGAAATCTGCAAGAACAGTCCTTATAACGTAGGCAAATAATAGAAGTGTTTAGGACAAGATCTCTAACTAAAATGTCTCCAAATAAACTACTTTTGGCTAAAGTGGAATAACTGAATCACTTCTCTGCTTTTCCACATACAATTTTATGTCTACTAAAATCAGCAACCAAGTCAATACACATCTGGAAAACTTGGTCCACTATTATTTATCAGAAATTGAAGATGCTGTTAGTGACATTAAAAAACTGTTTGTTTATTTTTTAATTTGAAAAAGATGCAATGTTCGTTTTCTTTTTGATAATGAAAAATCAAAAATCAAAAATCTCCATCAAAATTGAAAATATAATCAGTGCTTTGTTCTAAAGCAGAAAACAAACACAAAAACCCACACAGAGATGGAAGCACTGTAACCTAAAAATTATTATGTCTATTTTTCTTTTATCATTTTCTTACCACACATAGCATGCGGATGGTGTAAAATTCACTAAATAAGATTAGGTTAGCTTGTATCTGTCCTGCAATATTACTGCTGCATTTGAGCTTGCACTGCAACCCATCCCTGACTGATTACACTGCCTCATATTGCTCCTGCTCCAGGTCTATCTCAGCTGGGACACAGTGAAGGAGAGAGGAGAAACTGACTCATATTTGTGTTCATTCCTTACCTGTACTTATGAACACAGTTCTCCAGATTAAGTTAAGTCTGGGATCTTGAGTTTAAAATTAAATTTTGCTACCAAAGTCAACGATGTTGTTTATGAGCCTACAGACAGAGTTTTGCAGAAATCTAGAGCATACAGCCTTTGTATACACTCAGAAGCCCTAGATTTGTAGCACACCTGCATCCTGACCACATTGTACCTTAGGACTTCTATGGCACTTCATAAACACTGTTCTGTAAAATTACAAAACTGTTCCAGATTGCCTGAGGTTTATGAAGCATTCTAATGATTCAACTGAGATTGATACATGCTGCTAGATAGTAAGACAATTTAGTTCCACATCCTTTTCCAATGAAATAATGAAGTGAGATTAATGGTGATATAACAAAGATGACCAGTAATAGCGTCACAGTAAGCAAAATGGTCAAATCCCAGAACATTAGGTGAGAATTTTCAGTTCTTTCACACCTTTCTAACTGCAAAAGACGTGGGGAGGGGAGGGGGGCAGGGGAGGGAATGTCTTACAGTGTGTACGTAATTAGCTTAGTATAAAATTGATAGATTCAGATATAGACCACTTAAACAGTAAGACTTAACTTCACCATATAGACACAGTACAGACCTCAATAGTAACTTGTGTACTTAGCCTAGGTCCCTTTCTGTAACTGAGTGCTGTACTGGAGGCAATAAGCACACAGGTATAATTTTTCCCCAACACAAAGAAAAGATACTGGAGAAGTGGCAAACATGAGTGAATTTTGTTCTTGGAAGGTATCTTTCCTTACTTACGGATCCAGGACTTTTCCAAGCTGAGGCTGAAACTTTTCCTTGAAATCATCACTTCGTTTTGATACAATGTTAGCTGCTCTCTTCCTACAAATTATGAATATAAAACCTAAACACAATTGTATACAAATATTAAAGAATTTTTTCTCAATGATATTTTAAAATATTATTATATGTTAAAAGGAAACAGCAACTCCTCTGCAAGACAAATACAAACTTAGTAATTGAAAAATCTTCCTATTTAAAACCAAGGGACTTTATGTAATGTTTAAGAAGTGCCAAGTGCTGTTATACTATGGTAGAAGTGATCTGAATAAACAGTTCTGAAAAATCACACCTTGCATTTTCTGTTGAGTTCAATACAGCTAAGTATGGGATAGTGAGATGTACAGTTCAAATATGAAGACTCACTCTTCTTGAGAATTAACACCATTAACTCATTGCAACTTACGACTCCAGATCAAAGGCCCAATTAAAGGTCTTGGCTGTAACTCGCCCATCTTTAAAGTGAGGAGTTTCCACCCCATATACAAAAGACTTGTTGAAGTGCAAATTATACTTCCTATTGATTGCTTCTCCTGCAGAAAACATAAGCATAAAAAGCGTAAAAAGTAAGCTGTACAAAACACCTCAGGAAGAAAAATGTACCAAGTATCTTCATCCTTAAAACAAAACAACGAAGAAACAAAAGCAAATAACTAACAAACCTGTTCAATTAAAGATAATTTATCTTTACTGTGTAGTTAGGAATAATCTCATTGCCAAAAGTGAAGATAAAAGGCAAAATATAAAGCAAAAGTGCTTCAGTGGTAAATTGTTGAATATTCTTTTATGTCTGATTTAAGACAAGCAGAATAAATGAAACGAGGTAACCTAAGTGGTGAGGGCCATACAAACAAATCACTTTATAATGTCTGTACCTGAGCAGAGATGTGTACTGTTTGATTCACTATTTGCCTTTAAGAAATGCAAAAAGGGAAAAAATGTTTTTGAGGTGCTGCACTTTCAGATATACTCTTGCTATGTCTTTTTGTCACAGAAAAGAACCTGTCATGCTGTTTCTTCAAGGTCTTTTCAATCACTTTTTGAAAAGAATGGCAATTGGAACTTTTAAAAATATTATACACTGAATGCTTTCTAATAAGGGCTTCAACTGGCTGTATGGCAGCATAGAATTTTATGTTATTGCTGGGGCACGTAGTTGACCTTTTTTCTGTCTGTTTCTGGCTTGGCCTCTCCGTGTTCTTGTGGATGGAAGTTACAAAGGAGAGAGAAATAGATAAGGAATAATTCAACCAAAACATCTAAGAAAGGCAGGGAAGAGTTTGGCCAATTTACACCAATACTACCTGTAGCAGAATTTCTCAGTAATACAACGGTACTATAATTTCACCTCCATAACTGTCTCCACATAAAATTTACATTATTACAACTGAAAGATCTGTATTACAATTTCATGCATGTTTGACCTGCACCTACAAAACTCTGGCTACTAGCACAATAAGCAACTTTACTATAACAGTAATCTTACACAGCAGCAATTTAAGTCTTTCAGCTTAAGTGGAAATGATGGAACTGAGGAAAACAAAAGTGGCTGCAGAATACAAGGACACTGTTTTAGAGTGCTATTTGTCTCTCTGTTCCTGTGCAGACCTGTGAAATAAAGGGTAACCATCCTTGGGCAGACCACAGCCCACTGGAAGGGCAGAGATAGAGGCTGTGAGACAGACTCACAGGCAAGGTGCTGTAGGCTGAGGAACCTGCACTCCAGTGAGCCACTCAGCAGCATGAAATTCTTTGTAACCAGAGCCTGATGATGAATTCATCAGAAAGTCTGGCTCCTCTGAAATTCTGTTTAGAACCTGACAAAAGAGAGGAACCAGAGGTGAAAGTACTAGAAGGGGTTGGGCTCACAGTGTGTGTCTTTAAGACCAAGATGACTTTCCATGGCATAGACAATGTCAAACTCAGTAAGCCACCAGAGCATCTATGAGTTTCTAGTTACTTGGAAACATTCTGCTTTTCAAACAGCACCCAAAAGAAACCAGGCTTCTAATTCCTTCATTAAGTTTTTACACCATTGGAAACGCTCACCATGAAGTGATCTACAGTTCTAGAAACAGACCATGCTCTCTCAGATGCATTTTTTTTCACACAATTACCTTTTAAAATAATTTATATTGTATTAATACAGTGGTAAAATTAATAGTTTACATCTCAAAAAACAGCATACAGTATGCGTTGAACACACAAAGAGGAACTTTTCATGGAGTTTCTTATTAGCCTCTGAACTTACCCGGGTAATAATCCTCATGCGACACAACATATAAATCATGTCCTTCTCTGGCTTCTTTATCCACTTCCTCAAAGGTTTTTGGTGGATTTACAAGCAGTCCAGCTGGTATATCTAGAAACAAATGAATGAATGATGGGGGGAGTAAGGGGAGGAGGGTGTTTCGTTTGGTTGGTTCTTAATTTTAAGCAGTATCTTGATGAATAATCTGTTAATACTGTGGAAGAATGATAATTCTTACCACATTTCTAGGCAATCCATAGTCAACCTATAGTTAATCTAACAACATAATGATATGGGACTAGGGAAAAAAAAAATGACAGAAACAGAGGTGAATGTAACTTTTGCAAGAGAGCTACATGGGTAACAAGTCTGTGATTTCCCACAGTCTATGGAGGAAAGATGCACAGGTCAAGGAAGTTTCTTTCATTAGACCTATTAGAATTGTTGGGAAAAGGAAGGTAAGTTGACATCTATGTAAACAGTTCTCCAGTGAAATCTATAAATACAGATCAGGAACAGAGCCAAAAGCCCTACCAGTTACCATATGTTCTTGGTTGCTTGTTTTTTCATTATAATTGAAAAATACATTTTTAGGCCTTTCAATAATTGTTATAACAACTTTTCTGTTAAAATGGAATTGCTGGAAGCATAGAGCACGTGCTAGATACTAAATTGCAGGTTATCTTGTATTTACAAGAAATATCTTCTAAAGGTATTTTCCTACCTTTGATGGTTTTTACTCCAAATGTAGTATTAATTATATCCAAGCCCTTAGGTAACATAGAAGATTGATCATGTGTTCTACCTAAAGGTTGTTCACAATTAGTATAGTAAATTGCTTCTTTCATGTCTTGTATCTTTTCTTGAAAATTACTTTTAGGAATTGGACTTATCAATGAAGCTACCTAAAGACATCACAAACAACGCAAGAGGCAGGAAAATCAGCAAAATTAGGTCATTTACACATCAATGTGACTACCCACACACATATACAAGAACAAAAGTTTGCTCATTGGCATTCTAATGAGATCTTACAAGGCGACACCAATATAATTTTATCCACCAAGCTGCAAAACAAAACGACCTTGAGAGAAAGCCACTAATAATCAATGCTATGCTTGATGCCTTAAAATCTAGGATTATACAGATTTTAAGTATAAGTCTTTTAACATTTTTAGTAGCATTTTAGCTGACTACCTTTGTATTAGATTCCTGAAATATTGTTTTATGTTCCTCATCAAGAATTCTGATGGACAAAGATTGTAGCAAGGTCTTAGAACAAGACACAACAGGCACAAGATTCTCTAGACATAAGAGAGCCTAAACTATCAGAGAAAGCCCAGAACCCTTGAAAATGTTTCAAGCAGGATACAGGGAGTTGAGGAAGACTTTTGTGGGAGGAAGATATGGGGTCTTTGCGACTCTTCACTCAAATCTGGGAGGCGTACCTGTGGGAGGTTCTGAGGCTGGACAATTTTTGGGCTGGGTATATCCTCATGAGGTAATAGTTAGACATTATTATTAGATGATACTATAAGTTTGTAAAAGCCAGGTGTGTGAGTGTGCATATACAGTCTTTGTGCACCTAAAATATCTTATTAAAGAGCTGGTTTTAACCTTTCTATACTGATGTTGTCCAGAGAATTCTTTCTTCAATTTTAGGCAACATGCTAAATCTCCAGCTAAATAAAATATTTGAGACAGAACTTTTTTTTTATGCTAGTTTTTCCACTGTCAATGTATGCATTTTCTGACTGTAACCTTTCCTTTCTTAGCACATATTAAAACTAGAGTCAAATTATATGACCAAATATGACCAAAACTTAAGTGATTTGATTTTTTAGGCTATCCATCAAAGTAATGGGGACTCTAGAGAAGGGTTATTATTAGACTGTCTTTGAATGTTATATAAGGAAATACTGAAAAAAGTAGTAAAGTAAAAAAAATAATAGTAAATACAATTGATCCAAACACACACTTAGCAAACTCATCAGGATTGCAACTCATTCTCCAGTTAATATGTAATTAATAATGCAAAGTCTTCAGCAGACAGTGCACGTTAAACAAATCAATCATAAATATAAAACTTCTGAGGAGTGACAGCAAAACCTGGTTGTCTTTCATTTTGGATATGCCTAATAAATGTCCTACTCAACATCCTCTAATATCAGGCCTTACTGCCTTCATAAAAGTCCATTTTTACTAACACAACTGTTATTTTTAGAAATGTGAACACTATGTGATAAAATCACCAATGATCTCTTCAGTTGTTTCATTACAGATTACAAAAATAATCTCTGAAGAATACACACAAAACAGTCTAACATGTCCAAACCATCTTTTACCTAACAAAATAAGTTTCAACCCAAAGGGAAGAAAGAATACATAGTAATTACACCAAATTATAAGCACGTTCTCAGATTCAGTTTTCTTGCTAAGAGCTCAACTGTTTTATCTGTGTAAACCATACGAAGAAAGCAGCAAAATTTGTGGGTTGTTCATTAACTTAAATCTTGAAATGAAATGTGTAATTCAATAGTCACTACAAAAATTAAGTCCCTGATAAGAGTCACTAAACTTCAAGTGTTTTCCAATTTCAGTCATGCTAAATAAATCATATTATTTGACCTCAGCATTCATATAACTCACAACAGCTGTGAAATGCCTCACTATAAGTAACTCAGTACCTTCATCCCTTACTATGAAGAAATAAGTTGCTCTTAGTAAGAACACTCTTAAGTGGTTCATTCTTAAACAAGAGAGTCACAGTCTTACACCAAAGGAGGAACGTGACGTTATGCCATGCGTCAAGTGAGTTGCAATGTCGGGATCATCTGCTCTGCCGTAGAAAATTACTTTAGCACCAGGAGCTGGATCTGTTGTATTTCGAAACTTTCGCACAGTAGTTGGAGTAATGGGCTGTATATAAGGCAAAGCAAAAACAATTTTACAGCAGATGTTCACAAAATAATGAAAATATACTTGCAGACATTTCAGTGTGATTCCACAGAGGTAAGAACAGAATATGCTTTAGGGCTGTAACACATGCATATGCTCTTGCAGATGTTGATACTGTGAGCCTAAAGTCAACATAACCCAGTCTAAATTTTTTTAAAGCAGCGCTGCTAAGTTTCCACCCTTCCCATCTTTAAGTTGGCTAACAGCTACTTCATGTGTTCTTTATGATGAACAGATGTTACACTTACCATTTTCAGAAACCTTTAACCCCATTCACAACAATTCCACTATCAATGAAGCAATTTTGGAAATCATTTAAACCACAGTCTTTTTTTTTTTTTTAATTATCACTTCAAGGGAAAACTGTATTTATGGGATCCATTCCTGTCTCAGCATCCTCTGATTCTTCAGGAGCATCCTTGTAAAGAAGGACCCCTATCAAAAGTCATAATAATTACTAATAATAATTACTACAATTGTATTACCAGAGGGGGGAAAACTGTCTAAACCAATTCTATTCAGTTCCAACTAAGCATGCATGGCAGCTTTTGTAAAACAGGTAGAGTGAAAAAGACCTGCCAGAATTGTTTTTCAATCCTGCCAGCTATTCTTTATGATCCCATGTGACAAAAGCTAACATTGAAAAAAAAGTTTCTAAAGAGAAGGCATGTAGGAAAAAAAAAATCAAGAGGGCTTCACTGTTTTTGTTTTTTTCTTAATAACTTCTCTTTTTTTGGGCTTGTCTCAAAGCACATTCGCTAATGCGAAATCACTACAGAAGCTTCACCAGGAGCGTTTGCAGAAGCGACTCACCCCGGGCAGCACCTCGGTGAGGCAGCTCGCAACCGAGTCACGGGCGGGCGGCAGCTGTCCAGCCTAACAACGCAATCACACAGAAAGGGCGTAACTCACTGTAACAACGCACACAACCAGTCAGATTGGGATCTGACACTATACACGAGATAATTGTGGGGGGGAAAGGAGCCAGGGGCGTTTTCGTGGGGAGAGAAGGGGGTGGCAGGAGCTGCGCCCGCCCGTTCCACACGCTGCCCTGCCGCCAGCCCCGTCCCTCGGCGAGGCCCGGCGGAGCAGGGCGGGCGGCTCCGCTCAGCGCCCCCCGGCGAAGGCACTCACGTCCGGCCCCGCGGGGGTCCCGTCGGGCTCCGGCCCNTCTCCCACCCCCTGGAGAAAATCAGGAAAGAAATTGCACCAGGGCTGTGTTGTAACTGCCGTGATCCAAGAAAATAATTAAGGCCCAGCCACAGAGGTAGCACATTTCTCAGACCAGTTATTAAGTCTTTGGAAATCTACTAGTTTTCAGACAGACAGGCTGGGTCTTCTTCGGGTTGAAATGAGGTTTAACATGGTCAAAAGTCTGATCAAACTTTAACTCTTTATTATTGTAATAAAAAATACAGCGCCTTTCACAAGTGTTGTTAGGTCTGTAAATATAAAATCTGGTCGGCGGAGACTGTTCCTCCAGAGGACACCGCGGCTCCCCCCACGCACCGGGGGTGGGGGGCGGCGGCACCCGCGTTATCGGCACACGCCGGGGCTCCTACTGTTCGTCGTAAATGAGTCAACACCTCATATCTGAACCACTCTATTTGCTTTTTAGAAAGAGATGCGGACTATTTCAGAAAAGACCGAACAAGTTTCACCGCTGTTTAACAGACCCTCAACTCTCACAAAGGCTTTTATTCTCAGACATGTCGCAAACTCTCCCATTCTTCCCAGTGAAACGTCGGAATTTAATCACATCCTGCTCCATTCTCTATAGTCCTACGACAGCAAGACCAATTTTATACAATTCATATATCATAATTAATCAACAAACATTACCAGCTGTTACCATTTTAGTCTCTGCTCTAGCATTTGTTTGATAAGAATTTTAAATGAAGGATGCTAAATTAAAACTGAATTCTCAGGACCCTTTCCCACAAATGGGAGATGAGAGGCTCAGGCAGTGATGGGTCTCTGATGACCAGCTCCCCTGGCAGAAGAAGATGTTGCCTGACAACATGCTCTGGCTGTCATTGACAGGGCACATCAGTGCTATGACCAGCTGATGTCCAGCACCTGTGAACAAAGAGAGCCTGGTCTTCTCCAGCAAGAAGTGTTAGTATCAGCCATGATCTAGCTGTGGCCATGCTGGTGTGTTTTTCTGCTGTAGACATGGCTGTACCACACCCCTAGATCATCCATGACCACTTGAGAACTAAAGAAGTTCTTTTAAATTCTTAATGTGTGCAGTTGATTTCCTATTTAAATCATATTTATTGTTACTTAAAGTTTAGAGTGCTCCTGCAAGATAGTTGGCAGTTTAATAAATAAAATTATTGGCTGTATCTTGCCTTGTGGTCCATTCATCTGTAAGGTCCAATTTCTATCTAGTAAAGGCTAAACAGTGATTTCAACAAAACTGCAGGTGTTAGAAATCTGGGAGGAATTTGATCTCATTAGGAGAAGTAACTGAGTAAGGACAAAGCTGTTAGAGGAAAAGGGAACTATTTATACAGAGGAGGAGCAAAAATTATATGGCAATAGTAGGGCACAGGAAACTGGGACGATTATTATCCTTGTGTTTGTTGCATTTCTAGATGGTATTACTATTTTTGTGCATTCTGTACATTGCTGATTTATATTATTTTTTCCCCAGTAGGTGGCCACACTTGCTAATTAAAAGAATCCACTTCTCCCCAATGCAGTAGGTTGTGTCAAAGGAAGAAAAATAGGACCTGTCCATGTAGAGAGAATGCCTATTGCTGAAACAAGTAGAGCAGAAGTCTTCGGCCTTCTCTTTTTGCCTCTCTGTGGTGGTTTTTAGCAGAAATGGAGGTCCCTATAAATAATTTTGAAACCTGCTAACAATATACATTCTTTCCTATAACTCTTCTCATTTTAGAAATAAGTGTCATATTCATTCTTTCTGATACTGAAAGTTATTTCATCCACAGGAAAAGTATTTGCAGGGTGGGAAGGATCTCTAAATTTTAAAGATAAGCTGAAGAATTAACAAAACCCAATTGAACTCAATTTAAAAAAAATAAAAAAGATCAAAACTCTTGAATTTGTCATCTCCTATGTTAAAAAAGTAGGAAATGTGTTTGGAAAAAGTTGAAGAAAATTTTCCATTCCACAGCAGCAGTTTTTTCCTCAACAGTAACTTGACATTTCACTGTTTGCTAATGTCCAGTTCTCACAATCTAGTGCCTTTTTGTGTCTTGTTTAGGCTAAACCTGAGGAATGGAAAGTGCCTAAACCCCTGCATTTTACTTTATGAAGCACAAACATCCCATGTTCTGCAACACAGTTCTCACTCTGACTATGGCATAGATAGCAATCAAAACACCAACTCCGTAAATTCCTTAAGGTTTCTGAAGGTCAGAGAGCTCCATATAAAACACTGTAAATTTCGTGAAATACCTGCAGGACATCAGCCATGCTGATGCACTTGGCTGTTGTTATTGCCTGGTTACTTTTGTGGTTTTTATTGAACTCATTTACAGATAGAAAATTACTCCTTTCTGTGTGTTGCACACATTTTATATGCTATGATATGATAAAACCAATGTAGGTATAGAGACAATATATAAAAGCAGCAACAGAAGACAGAAAAAAAGGAGATTATAGCAGATGGACGCATGAAAAAAACCCCAAACCTGGGATGTTCAAACACACTAAAGAGATTCTGCACATCCTCTAAAATCAACTTTCATTTCTGATTGCATACCTAGCATTAGATTTAAACACAAAAAGGCTGAGCAGAGAACTCTGCAGAGAAATTCTAAAACAGGTGGCAATCCATCTGGTGAAACCATGACCCACTAACATAAGTTCATGAATACCATTAACATCATTTCAGTTTTGGTATTTGACATGACCCATGATGAAATAAAATATGATCACTGGTAGGGCTATCTGTGTGATTTCTGAGGGTTTTTTAATCATCTGATTGTCCATACTATAACAGAAGAAGCTCATCTTTACCACTAACATTCACAGACACTTATCAAGCCCAAAACCTAGTAATGGGAACTTGGTCATTTGATTACTGCCACACAGACTCTTGCCTCTATTTCACACATTCACAGTGCATCTTTGGTGTTTGCTGACCCTCTGTGTAAGTGTCAACTGGCTGTGCACAATTTGTGAGCTTGACAAAGCAAGAGAGACGTAATATAATTGTTATGACTGTTGTGGTCAGGGAGTTAATCAGCCAGTAAGAACCTCCCGCATGTAACACAGGCTTCCTAACAGAGCACCAGTGTCTTAGTTCAAGGGGAGAACTAAGATATCAATGTTGACCAGGAAAAAAAAAATAATCCCTCTCTCTTTAAATTTAGAAAACAAAACTTTAATTAGGAAATATGTATATATAGTATATATATGTATATATACATTATATATATGGAAAAAGATAACAGTTCTCAATCACAATACATTTATATGTATCTCCAGAAAAAAAACCCAAACCCCAACAGTTTATGATAAAATCTTCCCCCTTCCCAAACAACAAGAAAAAAAAAAGAAGTTAAAGGGTCTTTTTTAGCTATTCCCAAAAAGGACTGCAATTGTATCTAAGGACAGCAGGAGGCGATGTCGCGCCTCAGCCGCTGGCCTCTCTTTCCCAGGGGATGCAGTTATAGTTACAGACAGCAGGAGGCAATGTCGTGCCCGGCGGGCTGGCCNTTAACAACCAATATTATAGCTTCGCTGTTGTAGGATCTGAGTTTCAGAGTGCATCCATCACATAATCCAAAACATGGACTGCATATATACTTTACAGACAAAAAGCATATGAAATTTGCATTCATGCTAGCAGTTTCAGCAAAATGGTCTACTGCAGCACATCTGAAGTCTGTTCAAAGCATTTTGAAGAGAAAAATTATCTAATCTCACATGTGAAAGTAATACATTATCCCTTTTGCCTCCTTTTTGTTAATGCAGCTATATCACATGAATAGAATTCCTTCATCAAAAATTTCACTCAGCCTTGAACTTCAGATACATCTGATAATATGACAGATTATTCCAATTCTATAAAGTACTTATCTACTTATATTAGAAGCGTAGAATATGATCCCTGTGTATGGACTGTTATTGTTCTTGTTTTCTAAACATGGCTGCATTATGTTTTGTATTTTGTCTCATTCTCATTGTGTAAACTGAGCGTGTGGTTTCATGGTACACCTAAATCTTACTGCCAAACAGGTGGTTCTTGGCCAGTTGTCTTCTCTGAACTCATACTCCTTTACTCTCATCTGCACCAGATCTAGAGAGCCTGCAGCCACAGCAGAGCTGGTTCAGTCTGCTGTGCTCAGACTACAAAACTTTGTCTTTTGGTGAGTAATTGTTGCCTGACATCATTGGTTGATCCAACTCATTCTGCAGTTGTATGATATCACAACTTTAGAGATTTTAGCTTGCAGCTGGAAACAGAAATGGACTTGGATCATATCTTCCATCAGTGTGTCTTCATTTGAGAAGATTATGTGAAACATCAAATGTCACATATGATGTGAGCATTTAATCTCTGAATTGAATTTAGTTCAAGTAATTCTAACAATTCAGTGTAATATTTAATTTTTTTTTTTTAAAATCTGAAACTGTTCATGGATGTACTGTGCCTGGCTGGGACGGAATTAATTTTCTTCATAGCAACCGGAATAGTGCTTTGTTTAGGATTTGTGACTAAAGTAGTATTGATAGCACAGCAATACTTCAGTTACTGCTGAAGTGCTTGCAGAGGGTCAGGACTTTCTCTTTTTCCCCACTTTGTCATCAGCCCCACCAAGCTGGTTACAGTCAAGAAACTTGGGAGCAGAATACAGCCACAATAGCCAATCCAAATTGATCCAAGGGATATTCCACATCACACAGCATCATGCTCAGCAATAAAAATTGGAGGTAGAAGATGTCTTCCAAGTTGACTGCTGCTTGGAGACTGGTTGGACTTTGCTCTGTTTATGGGAGGTAGTCAGTGATTTCCTTTTCCCTTCTTTTCTTCATCTATTAAACCATCTTTATCTTGACTCAAGTTTTCTCACTTTTGTTCTTCCTGTTATATTTTCTGTCTTACTGCAGGGAGGTGAGTGAGCAGCAGCAGCCAGGTTGGCTGGATGCTGCTGCTGCTCAATGTATGCTCATAATGTATATAGAAACAACATCTGTTTATCAGGATTCTCATGTTTTGCTTACCAGATTTTGCAATCCAGTTGAACAGACTGAAGCCAGTCACAGGGTTATGACAAGTAAGCAGTGCTTTAGGGCAGGATTACCTGAATTAATGGACGACTCTTACAAACATTCAGCAAACTCACAGCTCAGAAAACTTGCCCACTTTCAAACATGTTTCTCTGGAGGTCGTTTGGCATTTTACATCACTGGTGAATGCAAGGACGTTTTTACTTTTTTGAACTGACATATTTGCCTTACAAAAAGCATTTCTGTAACTGGTTAAGTTCAACTAAGTAAATCAGAATGGGGAAAAAATCTGAGACCAAAATGGTACCAATGGAAAAGTCTATGGAAAAGATTTGAAGAAGATGAAAAGAAAAACAACAGTCTGATTTTACTCCATTCACTTCAGTATGTTGAAGTGTTGATATATCCACACTGGGGAAGGTGAAAAACACCCCCGAAACCAAACAAACCAAAACCAAAAAATGGAAAACAGAAAGGCAGACAGATATGAGATTTGTTGATTTCCCTCTCATTCTACAAGGCCATAGGCTATAATATTTTACAAGCAGCAAAATATTTCTAAAGCAACACTAAAGAATGGAGATTATTAAAAAAAAAAAAGCTATGATGTGATTGATTTAACCTTTTTCCTCTGTAATCAGAGTATTTTTAAAGTACCAGCAACAACAGGAGGAAATAAACCTGCATTGACATGAGAACTGACTGGACAACTAACACTGAAGGCATACTTTATGAATGAATGGCATAAGGGAGCCTCATTTCTACCATAACACTGACCACAGGCTTCCCATAACTTAATTTTCCTTCATTTAAATACTTGTGGTTGAACTAAAACCTATTTTGAGAATACAGCAGTATCAGCTCTCGATTCAGTATTTCCTGTGATGGAGTATTTAAACAATCTTCATTAAACTGTACCAATTAGTAAATACCATTATTGATAAACGTCTTACCACGTTTTTGTTTTTTTTTCCTTCAAACGCCAACTATTAGACCTTGTAAAATCTGCCATATTGCAGAAACACTTTAGCATGACTGTTTAGTTTCCTATACAGCCCACTTACAGTCTGTGACCAGCCGATCCTCCTCCTCTCTCACAAGGTCATGCTTCATGCTATGATGCAATCAAGACATTGTTTATACCCATCTACTAAAGCAGCCAAGACTTTTCTATGTTAGCAACCTGTCCTCTCAAGTTTTTAGCATTCTGCCAAGCAGTCAGCCTCTAAAGCTTTATCAGTGGGTGTTCAAGTGTTTTAAAAAGTTAGGTAAATTCCCGATTGCAATTCAGATTACCCTATATAGTTCCTCCTTTCAACCCATTTGGCTTACACCTTTGGAAACCGGTTCTTTCAGAGAATTTCACCAGGACTCTTCTGTGTGTCATACCCAGCTCCCATCTCAGTGACCTTCTCAGCCGGCACTGCCCCTGCAGTTCCGAGGATTGGCATGGAATCACAGAATGGCGTGGATTGGACGGGGCCTTGAAGATCATCCTGTTCTGACCCCCGTGGAATGAGCACGGGCACGGACACCTCCCACTAGACCGGGCTGCTGAGAGCCCCATCCAGCCTGGCCTCGAACACTTCCAGGGACGGGGGATCCACAGCCTCTCCCGGAACCTGTCCCGGTGCCCCGGGCTCACAGCAAAGGCAGCCGGGCCGCGGCAACAAAGGCAGGGGGGCGGAGGCGCCACGTGACCGCGCGGGCGGACCGGAAGGGCACGGCGCGTGCGGGCCGTGACGTGGCGGCGGCGGCGGAAGTGCGTGTGCGCGAGCGTGAGCGTGTTTTGGTCGGGGCGGCGGCGGCGGCGGAAGTTGGGCGGCGGGGCCCGAGAGCTCGGCTGCGCCCCC